>JAMPIV010011646.1:0-306016 GCA_024509875.1 Oreohelix idahoensis
TGGGATTTGAAACTAAAGTTGTGAGATATACTATCGAAATCAGACACAGAACAGCACAGACTGCATCGCAGCGTCAACTAGACACCTTCAACATGCCAGAGGAAAGAGGATAGGACTTACAATTCCATAACTATAAGTACCAGATCGAGTATTGGGCAACTTTGGAATTCACAAGTAAACCCGCCAATTTATACAAGACTGGAAACTTGGGAATTTTATCACAAGGAGTCAGAGAGGAATTTTAACAAATGTTTTCCCAGGCAGGATTTATAGAACACCAGCCGTCAGAGGAATTAACTCATATTTCCCAGTCATAAGAGGAATTATACCAACAGTTTTCCCAGGCCAGGAATTCGCAGAACACCAGCCATCAAAGGAATTAACTCATATTTCCCAGACCAAGTCGTAAGA
The DNA here is from genome assembly GCA_024509875.1 of Oreohelix idahoensis. NCBI lineage: Eukaryota > Metazoa > Mollusca > Gastropoda > Stylommatophora > Oreohelicidae > Oreohelix > Oreohelix idahoensis. Next base: position 412 of record JAMPIV010011646.1, read on the forward strand.
GTAATTATACAAACAGTTTTCCCAGGCCAGGAATTTGCAGAACACCAGCCGTCAGAGGAATTAACTTATATTTCCAGACCTAAGTGATTCTAACAGCATCTAACTAAAGGGCTGTGTGTCCATTCTAAATCTGTGCCAGGAGAAGGGTGTATTCCCAACATTTTGGGGTAAGTGTAAACAAATTATTTACTAATGTAAATTTTACAGGTTTCTTGCTAAGTGGTTATATACGAGGCTGGCAACCTCAACATCTGAAAACCCGACAGCAGAGCTACCCAAGACTCCGACTGGAGTAGGGATGAGTGATGATTACATCACATGTGCCTAAAGTGTAACATATTATCTTGTGAGAAATATATACCTTTTTTTTAATTTTAATTCAGGCAAATCATTATTCATGCACTCCAGACGCAATTTCCTAGTTGACACCCAGAAGGATATTGGTGAATTTTCATCATATTCCCTGAGTTACATTGTGTGCTCGGGAATTTAATTCTTCTGAGAGGTTAACATTGGTGGGTGGAGCGCATGAAAATGGGCCTGTTAGTTTGCGGAGAACAAATGTACTTAGCATAAGGCATTTGTTTCTGTCTATTTGTCACAGTTCGTGGTTACAAGACATCAGACTTAAGTACTGAAGTTCCTACGCCACTAGTGTGAGAGAAGAGTATCACCACCAACCGCCTACAGTGGACGAATTGAGTGAAGAAGTGCCCTCATCACCAAGAAGTGACGAAAACTACGGCTGCAGGACTCATCTGGAGCTAAGTTTTATGTAACAGGCTACAGCAAAATTCTAAAGCCCATTCTAAACCTCAATGAGGAAATTTCAATTTCAATTTTCACCCAATTTTCCATATTTATTTTCCCATGTTACAGCCTAATTGACTATTAAATTTGTTGTATGTTATTTTGAACTAAACAATAATAGTTTATATGGGTCGACCCAGCCCCAAATGAGTACCAGAGCAACTCTGGGAAGGTTAAGGCGGCCGGCGTGATGCTGACCACATCACCCCTAGTGTGCCGACAGGTCAAGAAAATATGGGCCTAACACCATATTCCTAATATGCCTCAATGGGCTTGTAACGGGATCCTTTTTCTTTCAGTTTATATGTACGAAAGCAAACGTATGAGCCAGTTTTTCTTTATATATATTGTCGTAAAATACAATCTGTATGCACAACACGCCCACATATGGTCTCGCAAAATTCCCCCCAGTTGTAAGACTAGTGACCACTTTTATAAGTATAAAATAACATAAGAATAACATAAGGAAGATGTATGACGTCATTGTTGTTCGCGCCGCCAGAAATATTAGATTTTATAACTCAGTCTCTAAAGGGGTAAAGCATAAAACGATCGTTAGACTAAATGCCAATGTGACGTCACAGACTTGCACGCCTTAACCGAAACATACGATGAAGGTTAGAGATATTTGCATATTGGATCAAAAATGTGAACGTGTACTACCGCATTTGTTGTGGTTTTCTTGGAAAAGGCAAGAGAGAAAAAAATTGGAAAGGGGGAAATGCATAGAGCTCGTTTGAATTTTAAAACTGAAACTAACTGTCCAAATCGAACGATAGGAAAAATAAAGACTAAAAGACGATTAAAATGCTACTAATTAGTTATTAAATATATCATATTCTTTAGTCTAATTTCTTATCTTACTATAGAAAGAAAGATATATTATTGGCATAAATATAGAGGAAAGACGAAAATGGTAAAAATAATAGACAGAAGTGTGAAACCTTATGTATTAGATGACAGACGGTAGACGAAGTAAATATTATCATTCTGTATTGAAATAACTTAGAGAATACTAGCGATATGGTAGAATGAAGACATATATAGGCGTGTATAGGGCTTCTTTACTGATGCTGGCCATATTAAGGGGTGTCTCCTGATTTGAAAATTATTAGGTTAACTTTTCAAAAAAGACGCGTAGGAGCGGAAGTCCCCTGATTGGTTGCTTAGAGTAACTAAGGAGTATGAATAAATACACTGAAGCCCAAGCTTTCCTTGCCACTTGAAAATTAAATATTCACTTGTGTAGTTATTGACGAATTCAGACAAGTTGTGCTCCTATGCCTTCGCTGTTCTGATATCAGCAGGAGATCTGTGTGACCATTTATAGCCTGTATTTAACTCATATAGTGAAATATTTCAATATTACGGGTTTCTGTAATAACCTGAAGTGTGCCAGTCACGTGAAAAGTACCAGTGTGAGGCCATATGTCTGATTGCCTTGCAGTATCCAACATCAAAAGCTGTACCTTGATGTGAGAGGGCAGATTCAGAGGCAGGACATCGCAGAATTTTCCACAACTATATAAAAGCTAAGCCCTGTGTTTTGGGGCCTTGTTAATTCACAACCTGATCCTCCACGAATATCCTAGTAAACAGATTCCTAAATATGATGACAGTATTAATCCCACAAATCTGTGCTTATTCTTAGAGGAAATACTTCACTAAAGAACATTTCCAGTCCTAAAATCTTCAGGATAAAGATATAAAAGACTATATTAGTTAAACTTGTATTTGTGTAAATATATTTAATTAATTTTTGACTTTCAACTTCATTTGACTCACTCAATTATACTTAATACATTGCAAACAATTTTATCAGACCAAAATTCAATAGTGAGTTGTTAAATTACTTGTTAAGTAACTTTAAAGTGTGGTTGTTGTTATTTTATTCACATACCTTGCATATACCCTAGACATCTAGCTACACAACATCCATACATTAGTACATATAATTGGGAAAATATACATAGCAGGTTGGGGGTCATTGGTGGAAGCAAGACAGGTTCCCTGACATTCTATTCAAAATTTATACTTCCACAGGGGCTTGCATAGCATATCGAGAGAGAGAGAGAGAGAGAGAGAGAGAGAGAGAAAGAGAGAGAGAGAGAGAGAGAGCCATTACTTATACGAGGGAATTAGTTGGATTACTCCAATTGGGAGTTTGTCGCGCCAGAATCATTGCATAACCCCTTCACCAAAGGCGACGGACCAAATAATAAGTTAAAAAATTTGCTCAGCCCATTAAGCAGAGTTTGTTCTTGACTTCTGGGAATTTCTTGTAAAGGCTCCTCTAAGGTAGAAACGCCATTCATCTTCTATCTACATCTTTGCAAAGGTAATCTTGCGCGAAGATAGATACCCTGGACGACTTACTTTTAGATACGCTTGCGTTGTGACCATTAGTGAACCACTACTGCAAAGCAAGTGGAGGCAATCCCGTGACTTGAACTTAAAGCAAATTATCTCCGTGCTCTGATCTAAGAGCAGTTATCTCTGTGCTCTGATCTAAGAACAATTATCTCTGTGCTCTGATCTAAGAACAATTATCTTTGTGCTCTGATCTAAGAACAATTATCTCTGTGCTCTGAACTAAGAACAATTATCTCTGTGCTCTGATCTAAGAACAATTATCTCTGTGCTCTGATCTAAGAACAATTATCTCTGTGCTCTGATCTAAGAACAATTATCTCTGTGCTCTGATCTAAGAACAACTATCTCTGTGCTCCGATCTAAGAACAGTTATCGCTGTGCTCGATCTAAGAGCAATAATCTCTGTGCTCTGATCTAAGAACAATTATCTCTGAGGTCTGGTCTAAGAACAATTATCTCTGTGCTCGATCTAAGAACAATTATCTCTGTGCTCGATCTAAGAACAATTATCTCTGTGCTAGATATAAGAGCAATTATCTTTGTGCTCTGATCTAAGAGCAATTTTCTATGAGCTCGATCTAAGAGCAATTATCTCTGTGCTCGATCTAAGAACAATTATCTCTGTGCTCTGATCTAAGAGCAGTTTTCTCTGTGCTCGATTTAAGAACAATTTTCTCTGTGCTGTGATCTAAGAACAATTATTTCTGTGCTCTGATCTAAGAGCAATTATCTCTGTGCTCGATCTAAGAACAATTTTCTCTGTGCTCTGATCTAAGAGCAGTTTTCTCTGTGCTCGATTTAAGAAAAATTATCTCTGTGCTCTGATATAAGAACAATTATCTCTGTGCTCTGATCTAAGAGAATTTATCTCTGTGCTCTGATCTAAGAGCATTTATCTCTGTGCTCTGATCTTAGAATAATTATCTCTGTGCTCTGATCTAAGAAAAATTATCTCTGTGCTCTGATCTAAGAGCAATTATCTCTGTGCTCTGATCTAAGAGCACTTATCTCTGTGCTCTGATCTTAGAACAATTATCTCTGTGCTCTGATCTAAGAGCAATTATCTCTGTGCTCTGATCTAAGAACAATTATCTCTGTGCTCTGATCTAAGAGCAATTACCTCTGTGCTCTGATCTAAGAACAATTATCTCTGTGCTCTGATCTAAGAGCAATTTTCTATGTGCTCGATCTAAGAACAATAATCTCTGTGCTCTGATCTAAGAACAATTATCTCTGTGCTCTGAACTAAGAACAATTATCTCTGTGCTCTGAACCAGGAACAATTATCTCTGTGCTCTGATCTTAGAACAATTATCTCTGTGCTCTGATCTAAGAACAATTATCTCTGTGCTCTGATCTAAGAGCAATTATCTCTATGCTCTGATCTAAGAGCAATTATCTCTGTGCTCTGATCTAAGAACAATTATCTCTGTGCTCTGAACCAAGAACAATTATCTCTGTGATCTGATCTAAGAGCAATTATCTCTGTGCTCTGATCTAAGAGCAATTATCTATGTGCTCTGATCTAAGAACAATTATCTCTGTGCTCTGAACTAAGAACAATTATCTCTGTGCTCTTAACTAAGAACAATTATCTCTGTGCTCTGAACTAAGAACAATTATCTCTGTGCTCTGAACTAAGAACAATTATCTCTGTGCTCTGAACTAAGAACAATTATCTCTGTGCTCTGATCTAAGAACAATTATCTCTGTGCTCTGATCTAAGAGCAATAATCTCTGTGCTCTGAACTAAGAACAATAAAAGGACAAACAAACTAAATCTACCAAAACCTTGTAGCTCCCCGTGGAGCACAGACCAGCAACAAAAACGCGCCAAATCGTCCTGTGCCATCCGTTCAAAGTAATTACATGTCTTCTTTATCCCTTCTACATTGTTGTTGACGCCTTTTGTGGCTTTACTGTTTCTACAGGATGGGATAACTTACCTTTACGACCTGCCTTGGAGGTTACATTGTTACTATTCTTTGACCCCCTTTCGGTTCCTCTGGTGTGATTTCCACCAGCTGCGCCCGCTGAGTTGGGGAAATTTTCTGGGGTTGTAAGAAAGCCCAAAACTACACCCCCAAACTGCCATAAGGGTTAAAGATGGAATAACTTGAAACCCTGGGGATCGGAAACAACAACAACGACCCTGGTAGTATTTACCTGCTTTTGTCGTTCCTCTTCTACCTTGAGGTTTGCCAGAAAGAGAGAGGGAGTGAGAGAGAGAGAGAGGGAGAGAGAGGGAGAGAGAAAGAGAGAGAGAGAGAGCGCCATGTATTCCTAGCGGCTGTTTTCCTTTTGGCCTGGTTCATGTCCAGTCCTCTGTCCTTCAGAGATTGTTTGATGTTGTCTTCCCAGCGAACTCTGGGTCGCGTCCTGGAGGTCTGGATCCTTGGCTCTTGGTTTTCCATATTTGTCACTTTAGCAGACCTGTTCCTATTCTGCGGACGTGGCCAAACCATCGTAATAGGGCCCCTGGTAACACACATCAACTAACTTAATGTTAAGCGAGAACTCTGTTCAATCCACTTTACAGCTTGCGGACATTTTGTGTTTTTCAAATTTTAAAAAAAATTTTTTTTCAGATACAGAAAAAAGCAAACAAAAACACAAGCAAAAGTTGTATAACAACATGAAAACTGTATTGCCGAGGTACAAATGTGGTAGAAGATCATTAGAATACAAGAAAATATACAATTTTAACGCATACAGTAAAATCAACGGGAAACATAATACTAGTACATCGGCGACATTGGGAAAGATAAAAGCTAACTAAAATTATGCGAATTTCTTATAATTTTTTATTTTTTTATGTTAAGATAATATTATATACAATATACCAGGATACAGATACACACATTATGGAAAACGGACAAAAACAGAATTTATCAGCTGACAGTTTTACGCGAATCATTTTCAGTGCCGCAGCAAAAGTTAAAGTGGGCGAATACGATATGAGGGCACTTCTTTATTTCGCATAAGGAATCGACTGTTTCTGGTAATCGTGTTTTCTCACCGAAAAAGGCCCCACCGCTAGAAAAGATGCAACGACCCGTATGCACTTATCGCTTCACACTAACTCGATCTTTGCATTCCGCCGACATTCTGCGAGGCAACGTGGACAAGTGAATATTTCTTTTTAGATGAACCTGTGTCAATCATCGAGTTATGTTTATTTCCAAAGTTTCAGCCACACCTATATCATGTCTATTTACGAAAAGATTACGTAGATCTGTCTATTTTCTTTATTAATTATGTTCTGTTCTCGTGTCTCTATGTATTTACACGTATTTTTATTTGGAGCTTCTCTCCCGATGTCTGTATTTTCTGTCCTGAAATCTTTCCTGTATTGAGCTTTTCTCCCATGCTCTTAATCTGCTGTCCAGCAACCTTTCCTGCATATTCCCCCTTTGTCTGTGTTTTCGGACCTGAAATATTTCCTATAATGGTCTTCTCTTCCTTTGTCTGTATTTTCTATTCCCGATTTCTGTCCTATATTGTGCTTCTCTCCCGTACTCTATCTTCTGCGCCGAAATCTTTCTGGCATTGTGCTAATTTGATATTCTGTGTAATTTTTTGGCCAGACATCTGCCAGGCAAGTTGCTTCTCTCCCGTTCTCTGTATTGTCTGCGCCGAAATATTTCCTCCATTGCTATTTTCTCCCATTCTTCGTCCCGTGACCATTCCTGCAATCTCTTTCTTTTATTCGTTCTCTCGTTATCGTTTTTATTTTTTCTGAGCCACTCTTTCCCTACTTTTAACATTTGGCAACATATTTTCTTTCGTGTTCATGTGTTTGTTTTAATTTTGTTTTTTAACATGTCTCTCTTATTTCGTCTTTACCTCCATTACTTTCTTTCTAGTAATAGCTCATTGTAAACGACTACTATTACAAAAACCATCAATTCAAAATTAACATTTGTTTATAAAATGTGCCATGTATCCCACATTACTTTCTTCCTTTATTTCAGTTTCGTTCGCTCAAACATTCATTTTCGCATTCCTACGTTGTTGTACCACCCAACATCCAAATAAACAATGAGTCTCTTTGAGGCTGGAACTCCGTACCTGGCGTTTGTTGTTCCTCAAGTGCATCTTTCCAGCACATCAAACATCTCGCGATATAGATGTAACGTGCAGCATACAAAATCTTTTTTTTTCCCATCTATATGCGAAACTTAACCATTTTTTTATGGCGTCTTACGCCCTTCAGATAAAACAGATTTGTTCAGCGACGTCATCATTACTTGATGTTTAAGGAGAATTATTTGCCCTTGACATTTCACTTTCTCTAAAGCAGCGATAGGCAACACGGGAGTTGTGAGTATCGACTTCAGAAACACAGACTCTCTAAAGATTAATCTTCTTAAAATCATGCCTGCTATCAGGTTTCATGGTATTTGGGCTTTAGAAAAGTGTAGCCTAAAAGTAACCCGTATGACCGTCAGACGATCTGCTTCCTTCTTATTCCATCTTCAGACTATCTGCTCTCTTCTAATTCCATCGTTAGACGACATGCATCCTTCTTATTCCATCGTCAGACGATCTGCGTCCTTCTAATTCCATCGTTAGACGACATGCGTCTTTCTTATTCCATCGTCAGACGATCTGCGTCCTTCTTATTCCATCGACAGACTATCAGCATCCCTCTTATTCCATTGTCAGACGATCTGCATCCTTCTTATTCCATCATCAGACGATCTACGTTCTTCTTTTTCCGTCGTTAGACTATCTGCTTCTTTCTTATTCCACGGACAGAGAGGCTGAAAATTAAAGCCAAACATTTTACTGAATGTCAGCTCCCCTTGAAAGAAATGATAGCGGTTGCTACCTTATGCAGATCACGAATAAAAGGAAGTTAGTAAAATAACTCGTGGGTTTTCATTGGGAACGCAGAAAATGTACCTTTAGTTCTGGGGATATCGATCCTTTAAGTATCGATAGTGTAGTGAAATTGACAGAGATACAACGGTAAAATACATCCAAAGATAACATTTAAGGATAAAAACATAATGCGTAGGCTGCGAATAGTACATGATCGCCTAGACCGCGGGTCATCATCCTCCATAATAATTGACTTGCATAAAAAGTAAGCAACTCGACAGAAGGGACCATAGATATGTTACGCCACAGTCATTTATTGGACGCTTTTGCGCGATACCAAGCCCTTGATTTGAATTCAGCGGCTAAAACGCAGATGTTTGGAATATTACAAAAATTAAAAAGTACTTTTTTCTTAATATTAATGTTAGGAATATAAAAATTAGTTGGCCGGATGGCCTATTCTGAGCAGTGAACTAATATGTTCTTAATTTTACAGACGGATAGATAATATTGAAGATAATGACAAAAGACAGTGTTGTTCACATCATCGACAGACTGTATTGAATCTAAAAGTGTCGCTATTTTGCACAAAAAAACACGACCTCGAGACGCAGGTGTTCAAATCTACGTAGTATGGAGGAGAGGGGATATTGTGGTGGCTGTGTCTAAAAATAACTTTTAACGACAAAATTTTGGAGGGGAGAGAAAGGTTAGTTCAAAAATCAAGTACAGTTTTGTAGAAACACAAGTAGAGACGGACAGACTAACAGATAGCCATCCATACTTGACTGAAGCATGACTGAAATGACTTTAGTGTAGGAAATTTGAATTTAAAATAAACCTAGGCAGTGATTGGCCACAGACAATCATATCATTAGCGCTCAGACGCGAAAGTGGGGCCATTCTTCAATAGTTGTTCAGTGATAGACACAGATTTTAAAGTGTGGTGATTTCCATATGAAAGAAAGTGTAAGAAGTTTAGGGACGCCATACTATAGCCAGCAGCTCAGCTGAGTTTTGCTAGCAATTCTGTGTTATTTATTCATAATCTGGTAAGATTGAAATTATTTCCTTATATATTTTGAATATTGTTTCATGTTTGAGTGATTTGATACTGCCATATCGAAATCTAGCCTTACAAACAAGTAGGGATTTGCTCTAGACCCCCCGCCCAGGTCAGGGTCTAGGGACCAACAATGTACATAAACTCCAGCAAGGGTTAGGCAAGACAGATCAAGTGTTGAGAATAATGAAACATATTACCTATCCTCTTTTAGGGCAGACAACTAATAAATATTTTTCAGAATCTATAGTCTGGGAGGATCTATCTGATGTAAACCCACCATGGTAAATGTGCTGTTTGGTCAGAGAGATCTGACCTGTCTGTATGATGTGGTTGTTGTGTCAGTGTTGTGTCCAGACGTGGGTAGAGAATAGATTTTGACACATGGCCCATACTTTGATTGCAGAGCTGTGAGTTTCTGTTGTCAACAAAGCAGTGTCTATTCAGTTGGTGACTTTACTCGAGTGTATCTGTGCAGTACTTGTGACAGAGACCACCATTATTGCCCGCCAGCACGGAGAGGTGGGACCATCAGATTTCAGCACCAGAGCTACAACTACAAGATGAGTGAGCCTCTGGTCTGCTGGACATTCACCAACGCTGTGTAGTTACTAATACCCCCATAAAAATTCCCACCATTTTCTGGACACTGTGTAGTCAATATAGACAGGTGTGATGAGGCCACCCCAACAGCACAAACATTAACTATCCTCCCAAGTAGATGACTACTAGAACATTTTAATAAAACTAACTGGTATAGTACATATATATGTACACTATTGCATTTATGATATAATATTCCATGCATTTCTTTCATAATCTCTAAATCCTTTTAAGTTCTGGTCAACCTAAAAAACTGATCCAGAACAAAATAAATGTAATATAATTCTATCAAAAAATTTTACACACGTGAGTTAGTTCAGTGTATTTTAACATTTATTATATTATTAGTCTTGTTAAATATCTGTGGGTATATCTATAACCTATTACACCACACTACATATCATAACCCTAGACACTTTACGTAGCCACATTCATTAAAAAAAAATTAAGTGTGAGGTCGTTGTGGTAGCAAGAAAGGCCTTCTGACAATTCTCAACTACATTTTATCTCAGGAGCCTTCACAGCTGGCCTCATACAATTACATTTAGTAATATCAACATCATACAATACCATCAACACCACTACAGATAGGAGAGGGCTAGATTAATAAGGGGAGTCAGCTGTTAGGGATTTTAACTACGCTAGGAATAGCTTCGAGAGTTCCCTTCTTTCCAACAGAAAAATCAGAATTTTCAATTCAAATGTCAAGTCAGTCCTACAGTATGGCTCTGAAACATGGAGAACAACAGAAACAGCATGCAAAAAGCTACATACATTCATAAATTGGTGCTTGCGTAGAATAAAAGGATTCATGTGGTATGACTATATCACCAATGTGGAACTCATGACAAGAACCAGATAACTGTCAGTGGAACAAGAGATGAGAAGAAGTCGCTGGAGATGGATAAGATAGACACGGAGGAAACCTGTTGATAGGTCCTGTTGTGAGACCCCCCAAGGTAAAAGAAGTAGGGGGAGACCAAAGAACACGTGGAGAAGAGAACTGGAGACAGGCATAAAGGGCGGGAAGAAGGCATGGAAAGACCTTGAGCAGACGGCACGGGACAGGAACATTTGGTATAAGTTTGTTGAAGGCCTATGCTTCTTTGGAAGCTGAAAGGTGATGATGATGAATATTTTATGTTAACACTCTTTACTTTGTAGCACCGGATTTTTGTTAACGAAGTTTTAACAGAAAACTACAATTTAACTTATGTCACGTGTTCAAGACGCCAGTACCATCCTCACAAACATCATTTTCTCTTCTGCTAGTTATGAAGCATGGAGCATGACGCATGGAGCATGGAGCATGGAACATGGAGCATGGGTCATGGAGCATGGGGCATAGAGCATAAAGAATGAGGCATGGAGCATGACGCATGAAGCATGGAGCATGACACATGGAGCATGGGGCATAGAGCATGACGCATGGAGCATGGGGCATAGAGCATGACACATGGAGCATGGGGCATAGAGCATGACGCATGGAGCATGGGGCATAGAGCATGACGCATGGAGCATGGGGCATAGAGCATGACGCATGAAGCATGACGCATGGAGCATGGAGCATGAAGCATGGAGCATGACGCATAGAGCATGGAGAATGAAGCATGGAACATGGAGCATGGATCATGGGGCATGGAGCATGGGGCATAGAGCATAAAGAATGAGGCATGGAGCATGACGCATGAAGCATGAAGCATGGAGCATGGAGCATGGGGCATGGGGCATAGAGCATGACGCATAGAGCATGAAGCATGAAGCATGACGCATGGAGCATGGGGCATGGAGCATGGTGCATGACGCATGGAGCATGGAGCATGACGCATGGAGCATGAAGCATGGGGCATGGAGCATGGGGAATAGAGCATAAAGCATGAGGCATGGAGCATGACGCATGGAGCATGGAGCATGACGCATGGAGCATGGAGCATGAAGCATGGAGCATGACGCATGGAGCATGACGCATGGAGCATGGAGCATGACGCATGGAGCATGAAGCATGGGTCATGGGGCATGGAGCATGGGGCATAGAGCATAAAGCATGAGGCATGGAGCATGACGCATGGAGCATGGAGCATGGGGCATAGAGCTTAAAGCATGAGGCATGGAGCATGACGCATGAAGCATGAAGATAGAGCATGACGCATGGAGCATGGAGCATGACGCATGGAGCATGAAGCATGACGCATGACGCATGGGGCATGGAGCATGGAGCATGAAGCATGGAGCATGAAACATGACGCATGGAGCATGGGGCATGAAACATGACGCATGGAGCATGGGGCATGGATCATGACGCATGGAGCATGACGCATGAAGCATGGGGCATGGAGCATGACGCATGGAACATGGGGCGTGGGGCATGGAGCATGGGGCATGAAGCATGATGCATGGAGCATGGAGCATGGGGCATGGAGCATGGGGCATGGAGCATGACACATGAAGCATGACGCATGGAGCATGACGCATGGAGCATGGGGCATGGAGCATGGAGCATGGGGCATAGGGCATGGAGCATAGGGCATGGAGCATGGGGGCATAGGACATGGAGCATGAAGCATGACGCATGGGGCATGGAGCATAGAGCAGGGAGCAACGACCGAAGCTATTTCTCATGGAGGAAGCTTGCACAAAGCATTGACAAACTCTTGCAGCAGTACTTTTTGTAATTATTTATTTTATATTAAGAGTACGTCAGCCTCATGCCCAGCCTTATATTAGTCGCTGTATACGACATGCCTGACAGATCAGTTTCCCTACCTTCTTGTTTTAATCAGAGACCCTCCGGGAAAAAAAACTGGGAGCAAGAGTTCAGTATGTTGAACCTTGAAATGGCGCCATGATTTTCTTGTTAGGCAAATAATAGCTTTCAGACTGAAAACTACGTGTCATTCCCAGGGGTCATTGAGGAGACAATGAAATAACAGGACTACGGCGGATACAGACACGTGGAAGGAGGTGATTGGTATAAGCTTGCAGCCTCATCATCTAAACAAAATTTGTTACATAAATAAACGGTACAAGAGCATATAGATTCTTTGATACAGGCTGCCTGTAAGATGGGCATCTGTAAATGATGACTCCATATTGAAGCCGAAAAGGAAATTATGAAGTGCCAAAGTTTTAGGCGTGCATATTTGAAATGATAAGGTTTAGCAAAGGTTATTTACCTGACACATCCGCCATTTTCTTCCACGCCCCTGGTACCTTGTTGATCGTCTGTGAAATGTCAAGGTGAATGTGCATAGTTTACAATGTCAGGCTGTTCTGAGGTTGATTTTTTTTTGGTGTGGAATAAAGAAGAATGGAAGTGAAGGTGGTAGGTTGTGACTGTTGGAGGATGAAGGCGTGAGGCACAAACGAATGAACGATAGAACGAACGAAAGAAAAAAATACGAAAGAAAAAAAGTACGAAAGACAAAACGAATGAAAGAAAGAAAAAAGATCGACCGAATGAATGAATGACAGAAATGATAAACGCACGAACAAACAAACGAACGAATAAAAGAACAAACGAACGAACAAACGAACGAACGCACGAACGAACGCACGAACGAACGCACGAACAAACGAACCAACAAACTTAAAGAACGAACAAACAAATAATAAAACGAATGGAAGTGAAAGAAAGAAAAAAAGAACGAAAGAACAAAAGAACGAAGGAACAAAAATACGAAAGAATAAAATAACGAAAGATGAACGAACGAACGAACGAAAGAAAAACCAAAGAACGGACGAAAGAACAAACGAAAGAACGGACGAAAAAACGGATGAAACAACGAATGAAAGAAAGAAAGAACGAATGAAAGAAAGAAATAAAGAAAGAAAGAAAGAAAGGGAAAAAGAAGGGAAAAAAGAAAGAAAGAAAGACAAACAGACAGAGAGACAGGCAGACAGAAGGAAATCTTTATGTCGTTAGGGTAAAGACAAACACATTACCGTTATTACCTTTTCACATTTCTTCTCTGAGATATTTTTGCTTTTGTCAAAGGGGCGGATCCAAACGAAATTAAGAAGTTGTACGAGCCAACACGATAATGTAAGACAACAGAATCAAGTAACAGCAGCAGTATTAGGTATATTTATATTAGTAGCCAGGTATCCAGACAAAAAGGACGGTACCCAGATAAAAAGCCAGGTGCCAAGATAAAAAGTCAGGTATTCAGACACATAGCCAGGGATCCAGGCAAACAGTCAGGGATCCAGACAAATAGCTAGGGATTCAGACAAAGAACCAGGTATCCAGACAAAGAACCAGGTATTCAGACATAGAGCTATGTATCCAGACAAAGAGCCATGGATCACATAAAAGAACCATGGATCCATACTAAAAGCCATGTATCCAGAAAAAGAGCCATGTATCCAGAAAAAGAGCCAGGTCTCCAGACAAAGAGCCAGGGATCCAGACAAAGAGCCAGGGATTCAGACAAAGAGGCAGGTATGCAGACGAAGAGGCAGGTAAGCAGACAGAGAGCCAGGGATCCAGACAAAGAGCCAGGTATCCAGATAAAGCGCTAGGTATCCAGACACAGAGCCAGGTATCCAGCCAAAGAGTCAGGTTTCCAGACAAAGAGCCAGGGATCCAGACAAAGAGCTATCGATTCAGACAAAGAGCCAGGTATCCATGCAAAGAGCCAGCACTCAACGATATAGCTTAATCTTAACAGAACATAAGTAGCATTTTCTGTTTCGCCAGCTCAGCCATATCAAAAACATCAAGTGGTAGCAAACGTCATAAAGTGCGTCAAGAAATTTTTGTACGTCTGGCTTTCCATAACGCAGACGAAAGTATGGCATACCGTCCTTCGTTGATAATAATAACCCGAACCCTGAGATGTTGGTGCCACTGAGGCCCCAAGTTCCATGTCTGCTGATTAGGAGCAGAAAAGACCTCTTAATTCAATTTGTGTAAGTGACGCAATCTATTACTATATGAACTGATCACGTGTTCTCAAGCCGGCGAAAAAAATGATATGTGTAGTGAAGTCGAGACTCCGCGAGCAGAGTAAAATAACAGTAAGGTAAAGATAGTTCCACGGTAGATACTGCCCTCAGATAGGTAATAGATGTTTATAGCCCTGTCTGAGCAGAGATGATAGTGATGACAATGTGAAAGTAAGGGGTAAGAAATAGTTTTATCACGAGGTGATCGTGTAAGAGAAAGGACAGTCTCTGGATAGAATAATTTATCTAATCCAGGACGACGATATTTAAATCAGACGCACTTTCTCTCCTTGTACAAAATACAAGTTACACTACACTCAAGTGCACACAATTCTGTGACAAATACGCACGAACGTGAAATCAAACTATGAATAACATATAATGGATAGGGGGTTGACCGACACGATAACTAAAGGTTTAATAAAATTTATTATCAATAGAAGATCACAACAATAAGCATATACATCACTAGATCATGGTTTACAGACAAAATTGCAAAAGAAGAAATTAATCAAATAGGTTCTCCCCCTCTGGTAAAGGAAAAGAAAAGACGATCCCAACAGAGGTTAATTAATCCAAAAGATAAAAAGTTAACAATAAGTTATGAAATAGTCAGTATGGGAAAAGAATAGGTTCCTAATGTAATCTATCCCGTGACTACTCCGATTAGTGAGATAAAAAAAGAAAGAAGAAACCACATAAGTATACGATGTTAACAAAAGTCATAAGTTTCTTTCTCCGTTCATTCAATTCACACCCATTCAGTGGCCACTTTCAGACTTTTGCTTACCCCAGTAGTTGTCGCAGGCATTCCAAGGAAATACACTAATAAGTAACAAGACTATTTAGTGTCAAATTTAAGTTTTGCCAAATCCAGCCCAAGACTCGCCGTAGTTGCTGACTGCAAATTTTACGGTAGTCGCTAGAGTCGGTGATTTAATTTGTCCTGGATACAATAAGTTATCTATGCCTTCAGTTGGTTGGAGTAAGGTTCATGCGTGGTGATCGCCGACGTAGGATGAATAGAACATATATATATATATATATATATATATATATATATATATATATATATATATATATATATATATATAATATATATATATATATATATATATATATATATATATATATATATATATATATATATATATATATATATATATATATATATATATATATATATATATAGTTCCTATGTTGTTTAGCCACAGGTGGCTGAGACGCTAGGTTAAGTTACACAAATGTTGCTGACAATATATTTCACCGCAGCAGTCTGATGAGATTGATATAAGTAAATCTGGTAATAGTTCTGGTCCAGTTAATATTATAATTTAATTGTTCTATTCTGGTTTCTCTCATGAAAATGAGGAAAATTGGACCACACAGGTCACAGCAAGAAGCTCATCAATATTAAATATCCCTGGATGCTTATAATATTATAAGTTCGTATGATCATAAGTTCATATGGCCATAAAAAATCCGCTAGTACTCAGGTTGATCAGCCTAGATTTTAGGAAAGAAAATATAAACATTTAACCAAATTATCAATATCATATCTAACACGTGTTAAAATAGGACCTCTTCACCACTCCGTTATAAATTAGATTTAAAACACACGTGTCTAGCTTATCCTATCGTTTTTAACGCGTGATATGAACACTAGTCATTTTAAAAATTTACATAAAATGGATAGAATTAAATAATATATACCGTCAGTAGAAAGTTATTTAATGTATGTACTAGTCAATTTAAAACATCTCATACTGGGAAATAGCGAGTAATTAAATTTACTTTACGGCTGAAAAGGATTTAGCTATAAGTTATTTAAATAGCACAGAAAATCTCAGTTAAATATAATGAAAACTTTAAACACACTAAATCACTTAAAGGCTAGTATATAAATTACCGCAATCAGAAAAATGAAACACTGCACGAAAATCTAATAATTTTCACTCTGTAAGAGAAATCTAAGATATCGAGCTAGTGATATTCAGATAGATTTCTGAACAACTGATCATGGCTATCGGAGAGACATGGTATATATCCGTAAATTCAGTTCTATCGCTCTTTAATGCGAAAGTTACACCTACTGCCAGACGCGAGCCCATTTGCCGTTCGATTCTTGAATCAAATGTGATTTTACCACCTCTGCCACCGACAACCTCTCTGGCTTGACTTTCATCATCTCCGCCTTGCCGAATATCAGCAACGCAATTAATTCCCCTGAAAGTTTTACAATACAAGGTCCGTCTCAGACTTAACATCGCCCCTGATCAAAGAATCTATTACGCCATGCTCCGTGCTCTCTCTCTCTGTTCCACCGTGCTTAATTGCCAAACGGGTCACGTGTTAATTGCACTTGTGAATCCGGCGTTCCTGTAGCAAAAAATAAACTAGATGGGGAGGGGCAAAAGTGGATGATCACTGCTGCACTATTTCCATCTGTGACAGCAGTAAAGTCTTAGAGACTTCACTATTATTAGTGTCATCATCGTGAGGCGAACGAACGGACTATATTTTCAAAGTATTAGGAATTATGCGCGCGCAGGCCCGTCTAACATTCTGCCCTTCCACTCTCACTTGTCTTGCAGACTATGTCCTTTCATTCCCACAAGTTACTTTAAGCATAAATTTGCCTTGAGTGCTCAGTTCCCTTCCTCGTTGCCTTTTCCTTTCAATAGGAAAGTCAGGTACACATTTACAGATGGGTAGACAAAAGCGTAAAGCCACCGTGTTTCGAACTCGGATCCTTATCCGCGAGAGCCTAGCGTCTAACCAACTTGTCAGTCGGACGTTCACAACCAAAGTATAAAGTTTTTTTTTTTAATAGGCATATCTGAATTGTACTCATCATCATCATCATCATCATCATCATCATCATCATCATCATCATCATCATCATCATCATCATCATCATCATCATCTAGGTCCACAAGATGTATAGGCCTTCAACAAACTTATGCCAAATCCTCTTGTCACGTGCCATCAGCTCAAGTTCTTTCCCCGTCTTCTTCATGTCCTTCATGTCTGTCTCCAGTTCTCTTCTCCATGTGTTCCTAGGTCTCCCTTTAAGCGCTCTTACATTGGAGATTCAACAACAAGGACTATCGACAGGTTTTTTTTTTCAATGTGTCCATTGATCTCCCTCTATCTCTCTGTCCCTGGGAATTCCAGAACAAGAAATGCATCATAATGCTATCAACAGATTTCCTCGATGTCTGTCCTATCCATCTCCAGCGTCTACTTCTCATCTCTTGTTCCACTTGCACTTGTCTGGTTCTTGTCGTTAGTTCCACATTAGTCATCTGGTCAAACCACTTCAATCTTTCTGTTCTACGCAGTCACCCATTTATGAAAGTCTGTAGCTTTTTTTTTATTGTTGAACCTTACTTGGGACGTGTGACGTTAAATGGAAAAGAGTCTACAGTAATCTGACAGCCTATTTTAACCTCATATCTGCTCTGTGATTTGCTAGCTAAAAACATGCATTATACTGTCGTATTTACTTACACAGCTTACTCTTTCGTCCCCGTCCTTTTTCTTTTAACACGAGCTTACACAGTGTTTACAAACTTCTTGACCGTCAGTCATAACAGGATAATAAATCAGGCTTTGTTTACCTCGTCCACCCACGCGAGCTCATCTGTCAATCATAATACCTCTCAGACAGACAGCACGTGAGAGAGACGAAACACAGACCCTTTTGATGTTTTTAGTCAGGGAAAGTTTAGAATCCCCTGTGCTCTTTGATCTCGAGACAAGGGCACTTTAAAGAGAAACCCGTTAGCTGTAACGAAAGCCCCTGATTCGGTCAACAGCGCCAGACGAGAGATTCTGGTAACCCAAACGTAAGCTTTCATCTTGAGCGCTAGTTTCTGAATTCTTCGTTTACACAGGAGAGCGAAATTAACAACATTAGAGATCAGAGCAATCTGCTGTTTTCTTAACAGTTTTACTTAGCTTATGAACAGATGAGCAAATAATTGTTAAAGTTTTGAATTATTTTTTGTTTTGTTTGTTATTATCTTCCTTAGTGGTCATGCA
Source organism: Oreohelix idahoensis (assembly GCA_024509875.1). Lineage (NCBI taxonomy): Eukaryota > Metazoa > Mollusca > Gastropoda > Stylommatophora > Oreohelicidae > Oreohelix > Oreohelix idahoensis. Next base: position 19,082 of record JAMPIV010011646.1, read on the forward strand.
AACAGCTATGCTGTAGAATGGTTTTTGTTGTGCACTGAGGAGCCAAGGGGGAAGTGGCCCCAAAATTAAAAACGTTTGTGAACTACTGGTCTACAGTGTTTGATACCGGAAGCATACGAATAATTTAGGCCAGTGTTCCCCAACCTTTTTCGAGTCGCGAACCACTTTTATAATAGCCAAGTAACCTGCGACCCCCCTGCCACATTAGCATAAAAAGGCATTTTTAATAGGGTAAAGAAAACACATTAAAAATAGATTTTTCGGAATATAATTCTTCTTCTTCTTCTTCGTACACTCTCCAGACGTCTACATGTATGTTCTCAAAGAAAGCCGTAGTCAGTTTGAGGCTATTTGAATCCCCGTAAAGCTTTTTCACGAAAGGAAATGGCGTCGGCTATATGCGCTTTCTCTGTACCGCATAATTTGTTTTATGAAAATAATTATTAATAATTAATAATAGTTGAATATAATTCTAACCTAATATTTAATTAACCTAATATTTAATGCGATGGTTGTACGAGTACTTGCATCTGGGCAACCAGCTTCAAAATTCGCGGCTGAGTGTTTGTTAAAGCCAGCCTCATATCATCTTCAACGTTCAGTCTATTTCTTGCCTTTGATGTGATATGAAGAAGCGATGAAAATCCACTCTCGCAGAGATATGTAGAGGCAACTGGAAGTAAAACTCGAAAGGCAAGCATGGTGACATTTGGATATGACTGATACATAGCACACCAGAACTGAGTCAGAAATTTTTCATAAAACAAATTACGTGCCGAGGAATCGTTCCGCAGATCCAATAATTCATCCAGTACTTCATCAGGAATGCTGGCTACATTCAGGGAAGCAGAGAGTGGGTTTCGTACCAGTGCAGCTTTTTCTTCTGTAAGCTCAGGGAAGTACCGCTGAAATTCCTTTTCAAGGGATTCAAGGTGCCCAGTAATCTCCTTCTGATTCTCATCCAGTTCACCTTCAGATTCCTCTACCACACTGCAGAGTTTTTCAAATATGGCAATGTTTCCAAGATTTCCTTTCCGACGCCAGTTTTGCAGCTTGGATACAAATTCCTGAAGACTGTCTTGAAATTGGATAATGTGTGTTTCCTTTCTCTGAAGTTTCAGGTTCAGCTTATTTAGCTGGTCTAATATGTCTGCTAAGTAAGCAACTCTTTTCTTCCAAGCTTCATCATTAAAGTAAGCCACAAGGCTTTTCTTCCAAGCTTCATCATTAAAGTAAGCCACAAGGTCATGTTTCCCGTGCACTTCCAAGAACAACTTGATTTCATCTTTTAACTCAAAGGCACGATTGACAATATTTCCTTTCGACAACTAGCGTACAGCAGTGTAGAAAAGAAGAACTTTGTGATCAGAATTCATGTCTTTACAGAGTTCTTTAAACAAAAGGGTGTTGAGGGCTCCAGATTTGATGTAATTCACAATTTTGATCAGAGAATCAAGTACCTCTTGCACAGGAGCTGGAAGAGTCTTACTGGCAAGAGCATATCGGTGAATCATGCAGTAAATGCCCTTTGCTTGGGGAGCAAGCTCTTTCACTTTTGTCTGAAAGCCCGACTTTGACCCTAGCATAGCGGGTGCTCCATCTGTACAAACCCCACAGACGTTTTTCCACTGTAATCCTCCAGTTTCAAAAAAGGTATTTATCTTCTCCATAATATCTTCACCTTTTGTAGCAGTATCAAGTGCACTACAAAGCAGGAACTCTTCTTTGATGTCATCTGAACGAATACATTTAAGGAAGGCAAGCAACTGAGAACATGAACTTAAGTCCGTTGATTCATCAGCTTGAAAAGAAAACAATGAAGAAACTTTTATTTCATTCAAAACCTGCTCATTCACGTCTACGGTTAGTTGCTTATCCTTTACAGGACGTGGCAATCAACCCCAGCTTTTATTGGCTGTTGGTGATTTTTCTAGGCAATTTTTTTCATTCAGTAGTTTGCCATTGCTTTTTGAACGGTACGGCGCTTATACCATTGTTAAAAATCCACACAAAGCGATCTGCTACCAAACCGCCCGCAGCAGGTTTCGAACCTGGTATATTTGGATTATGAAACTGCGTTCATATTTATTAGGCCACAGACGCCGACCACGTCTACGGACATATCTGAAATGCAGATAGTGTTATTGGACAGAGATATTTGTCGCATCTTTATCTCGCTGGCTTCCCCAATTAACTTCACCATCTTCAACATGCAGGGTTTGATGAGCGTTTCTCCAATCGTGTAAGGTTTTTTTTTGTTTGGCAATTTCCAATGCGGCTTCATATTATGCTTGCACTGCTGCTGTGCTCTGTTGCTGAAAACTTCCTGTAGGATCAAATCTCTGACGTCTGAGACCAGTTTCATAGCGTCGAAAGAACTCCAAATCCTTTTTAGTATGTTCTGAATGCTTTGTCTCTAAGTGACGTTTGAGTTTTGAAGGTTTCATAGATTAAGCACTGAGAACAACATTGCACAAAACGCATTGTGGCTTCTCTATGCCATTGCTGATCAAGGTGGTAAAGTCAAATTTTAGATAGTCTTCTGAATATTTACGTTTTTTCTCCATGGGTACGGATTTCTGAAAATATAAATAAAAATTAACTCTTTTTCGCAAACATTTTTTTTTATGTTTATGTTTATAATTCGCGTTTCACGAATTTTATCAATTGTAATTGCCATGCCATCATCTTCCAGCATAATCCACACCAAGCCGAGAACGAAAAAGAACATATAACCAATTTTTATCAAATCGAGAACGTTAAGGAACATCAACATTTATCTGGAAAAAAGGATAAAAGGGGAACCCCAACATTACCCCAAGCAGCAATACAAAAGCGCCAAGGCAGCACCGCGAGAAGAAAGACACGACGCTCACAACATCAAGAGGACCTGGGGAAGAGGAACCCCACGGGAAGTTAACAAGGTAGAATGCCTGAATAAAAGTATGGTTCTAAACTACTTTATTGGGAAGTCCTGGAGACAGGACAGTAATATTTTAAAATAAATGTTTAATAATGTTTAGCGTTAGTCACTTGGCTCACTATTTTATTAAAATAATACACCTACTAATACTAATAATGTAACAATAAAATTATAAATAAATAATTAGCCAAATAAATTGTTTTCCGTCGAGAAACGATAATAGCGATGCAGAAAGCCGACCGACAGCACGGACTGATGACGACCTACTGACGCTCTTTAGATATTAGAAAGTGCAAGCAGTAGTTAACCCGCGCTCGACAGCGAGTGGCTGGTTTCCATCAGGCGCCAACTAAAGGTGGTTGAATATAGGCGAACTAAGTTCCCGCCAGTTTGCATCAGACGGCCCATCGCGGACATTATTGAATTACATCGTTGCAAAGATGGCAGCGTCAGCAAAACATACGGGGTGATCTTCAGCTGCGTTAAGAGAGCGATTCACCTTAATTCGACGGCCCGTATTCGACAGTCTGTTATTCAAACATCGAGACACCGATCAAAAATGAATTTTGATATTGAATTTTGCATCATAGTGAATATTTTTTTCAGTTTACCATTTGTAACATAGAATTTTATTCTAATGATAACACTGTATTTCTATATTTTATTTTTAGGGAGTGAATCAAGGTCTGCCGCGTCGGAAATTTGAAAAAAATATTAAAGGCCCGCTATAGCAAATAATTACAATAATATAAAATGTTTAATATGTATGAACACGGCGGGCTTTTAATATTTTTTAAGTATCCGCCGCGGTGGACCGTAAGTCACTTCCTTTCATTTATCAAAAACCAGTGTTACAACCACTAGTAGAATATTGCAGTGTAGCCATATTGAAATAAATATGTGTTGAAAACCTTCGTGGTGAAATTTCCTATAAAAATAAGTGTAACTAAAAATAACTGCGGCGACCCCCCAGAAAACGCTTTGAGACCCCCTTAAGGGTCGCGACCCTCAGCTGGGAACCCGGGATTTAGACAGATAGTATGATGAAATCCAGTAAGATTCACCACCATCCTTAAATAGTCTCTATTATTGCTGCTGTTTTGTCTTGTGGTTGTATATTACAAGAACATTATAGTTACCGTAGTGGTTCCACCTTCTTTATGGCAGCACTTTACGCCTATAGTTGTCTGCGCATACGCATTTTAATATTCTTTATAGTACCAGCCTCGCATGCGGCTGGAATAAGTTAACTGGGCGTCAGCTTATGGCCAGTCGTTGCTGCCAGGAAGGATGCAATATAAGAAATAGGGTAAGTCACAAGTCAAACTGCACGGTACCTAGAAGAATAAACGATTATGTTTTTACACTTTTTTCTTAAACAATCTCAATCCTAAGTACTGAAATTGATAATTATTTGCAATACATAAAAAAACACACACACACACACACACACACACACACACAAACAGAGATATGGAAACATATAATTATAAATGTATTATCTTTCTAAAATCATGTGCAAAGGATGGACGTAACATTGTCATATTCACAAAAATTTAATTATTGTGTTTGTGCGTGTGAGAGAGTGAGTGAGTGAGTGAGTGAGTGAGAGAGAGAGAGAGAGAGAGAGAGAGAGAGAGAGAGAGAGAGAGAGAGAGAGAGAGAGAGAGAGAGAGAGAGAGAGAGAGAGAGAGAGAGAGAGAGAGAGAGAGAGAGATATCTGATTTTCCCCTTGTACAAAGCACGAAAAATTGCATAAAAACTTTATACGCGCAAAACTCTCAAGTCTTATAAATGTACTGCATATGATGACTGGTTAAAGCGTTGATTTTAAATCTTCCCCCTTCAATATTTTAACGGGTATACTTGCTCATCAATACTTACAAACTCTTTAATTTTGTTAATACATTGTTCCTGTAGTTCCAGTGCAGAAGTGTCATGAGAGTGATAGTTCGTTTCAGAATAAAAATTAAGTAAGAAAGCTGAAACAAGGAATAACGCTGACACAAGAAACCACACTGTCAAAAGGAACTGCTTCATAAGTGACATTTAGTCCACCCACGCCGTTTGCACAGATATATAAAATAGATACAGGAACCATGCTTCTGCGTATCTCATGGTTGTAGATTTACTTTCCCTTCATTTTGCCATTCGTCTTCCAGGACTTTCAACAGACGCAATCAATACCCCGTGGAGATTTGAAGCACTAAGATAGGTGGATGTATCCACACGCTGCAACACTTACTGCAGAGAGCATGGTGAGAAATCATACATCACGACGTGCAGATATCGCATCTGGCAAGTTGTCTTTGAAAAGATTCAACACTCGCAGAATTTAATATATGTCGACTCAACACTTGTGAAGGTTAAATGTCACGCTAGCATCTTTCCAGAATTCTTCCTGGAGATGAATTTGTGTGAGTGTGTAGGGGTGGGTAGTGTGAGCGAAGGGCTTGCGCGAGTTGGGAAATGGTGAAAGAAGTGAATGTATGTGAATGTGGTAGTAAGGAAAGGGAAGAGTCGTATATAAACCAATCTTTGCGTACAACAATTTGCCAAACAATGCAACATAAATTACTTTCTCTCACTCCATCCGTCCTTTTTTTCAACCAATCCCTCAATATCTCGATCACTCCGCTCTTTCGTCTCAATGTTTAAATATGTAGTGAAATAATAAAAGGCCAGGTAAGCGAATATAGGTAATAGGGCGTACGAGGACAAATGACAAAGAAATTAGTCTACTTCACAGCCACAAAGTCTACGACACGGACAAACTACCAAATTTAAAAAAATAAAAAAACAAACACAGAAAATAAGAAACCCGAGAACTAAGTTAAACACATTTTAAATAAATAGAAATTATATGACCTGTAAATTGGAGTAGCTGGTGTAACTGTTTTGAAAATTCAAACGATCAAAATTGCGACTAGAATAGATCCGGTTACGAAATGGCGTGCGCAAAATGGCGTGCGCAAAATGGCGTGCGCAAATGTAATTTTAAAATGTGCACGGAATAATACATTTTACACACATAAAGGTCACGTGTTTCAGCCACTCGTGAAAAATAAAGAAGTAGAAAACTAGACAACAGAAACACAACCGAAGTGAGTGGCTTACCGGAGAATCGAACCCTGGGCCTTCCGAACGGGCACGACCGCTTAGCTATAGAAGCGAATCACAGTTTTCTACTTCTTTATTTCTCACGAGTGCCTGAAACATACCTTTATGTGTGTAATATTTATTTATTTACCGTTTATACGCCTCGGGTTTTCCCTCTTTATTTATTTAAACGAAATAATAAAGAGGAATGTGTGGGGAGAAGTAAACGACCAAAAAAAGATAGAAATCAAGGGACAAAAATGCATTGGTATGTATTAATCTTGTGGATATAGAGGGTTGCCTCAGACAAAGGAGTGTTGATTGGTTAGACCGTCAGGCTTAAGATATTTCATAGGGTAGAATAAACGTTGTTGAATATAAAGCTGACTTTTTTCATCACTGTGACGAAACGGAGCGACCTCTATCGATCTTTGCTTCTCTCCGGCAGTATCGGTACATTTGTGGTACTGATTTTTATTAGGTGCTGTCATTTATCGCACTTTTCTTTTTGTCTTTCTTCATTTTTTATTTATCTGCTGAGTAGTAGATATGTGATTTTATCAAATCGCCCTGTAGGTGATAAATGTCACATTTGAAAGGAGTGCTACCCAGATTTGTGGTTATAGGCGTGGCCGACTAAAACATACATCGGTTTACGCTATCGGCTTAATTCACCGATAAGACCCGGGGTTTGCGCACTCATACGACAGATAACGAGATTACTATCTTTGTGTCACGGGTGGGCAGACAAACGTAATGTAATTGCTTCCGGTCCTTGGTTAAAATGTAATCATGGATTTATTACATTTTAGACAATATGAGTCTACAAATATGTTTTAAGAGTGTATACAAGGCATCAGATGTCCATATATGGTAATACGTGACGTTTGCATGCACGCACCTTATTTCACATGGGACTATTTCGAAATATCACAGCCTATCCTGCATGATTTGAAATGATTGGATCTTTCTGATTAGATTCATAACATCACTGAAGGGAATATAGCCTGACAATTTTACAGTTTTATTTCTCTGTGATTTGCACGCTCGCCAAGACATCAGACCTTCGCCAGAGGAAGAACTAGATTCATAATTCCTAATTGTTATCCGGACCTTTTATTGCAGAATGTAATGAAGTGAATCCGTATGACAACACGCTCAAATTCCCCGCTCAAAACAAACTAGCTATCGTATTTTTAAATCTATAAATAACTACAGTATTTGAAATTTGTCTGACGGGCAAGTCAAATTTACTGCCAACAATTTATCTAGTGTATTTGAATTTTTATAAGAAACAAGTAAAAAGTTACCGCCCACCCCAAAATTATCGAAGAGCATAGTATAAATTTAACAACCAATCAAATCGTTTCCATATTTTGTAGTGGTAAGAAAATTTTGGTTGACGAGAAATAAATGCCTATTTTGTGTTTTTGACCGAACGTAGATAATTTATTTCTTAATAACTAAAGATACTTAAAATAAAAGGGATATCTCAAATTATAGCGCTGATATTGCTTAACATATACACATAAAGATTCCCTCATAAAAAATTTTTATGGTAGAAAATTTAATTTAGTGAGATTTTCACATCAGGGTAAGGCGAAATTTAATTACAAAAAAATTACCCAGATGGAAATGCAAAGGAATAACAAAAGGAAAACTATATAGAACGATAGAGAAAAATTGGCCGTTTGATTATCACTTTTGATAATTAAAATCGGTCTACAAATAACTATGATATATAATCTTCAAATTTAGTCAGATTATACAGACACGCTTAGAATCGCATAAATACTAGAATCAAAAATTAACTTTTTGACTTCTCTCTGATTGGCTGGGTGTATTGCTATAAATAGTAACAAACTGTTGTAGTTTTCCGCCATTGAAATCATAAAAATCACACTGAGTTGACGTATACAAAAAGACTGTAGACCAAGCCTTTGCCGGTTGGACTGGTAGAGCGGGCTAAGAACCCTTTTACAGCCAGTCAGCTTGAGTGTGTGTGAGAACCTATTTACCTGAGGGTAAGGTTGATAATTTTATTTGCATACTTTGTTAAAGAATTGACCTGTAAAGTAAACAGGCTATGTGTGCCATATTTGTTCGAAAGTGTAACTCACGATGAGATGTGTTGTGTCACGCTGACCTAAGTAGGAATGTGTGTAGTAAGTGCAGGCTTGTTCGAATTGAAAAATTGGTGTATAGTGTTTGCAAATTTACGACAGTGAGTGTTAGAAGCGATTTAATGTAGTATTTTCTTCTGGAGTGACACACTGTTCATAGATCATGTAATAAACATCTAGGGAAGGTTAGAATGAAGTAATCAACAGGTCACATGCTGTATTGTACTTGCCATGATTATTGTATGGAAGCCAAACATGGACGAGGTACCCAAGCCTTGATGAACCCAGAGAAAGAGTTATGGCATGAAAACTGATGATAGACAACGGTATTCAAGGTCTTGTGCAACTTATTAGCACAAATGCCTGACCATGGTAAGTTTTAATATTGTTAGGGGTGAATTAATTGAGGCAGATCTCTACAGGGAATGGATTGTCCTTCTATTCCAGGTTATATTACGAATTTACCTCGTGGCTGCCGTTACTTGAGAAGAAGAGTGTGTGGGAGTTGAGAGCTCCATCTAAAGTCTGGAGATAGACCCCATCTTCTCAGCCAGGAGTCACAGAGTTGGTGATCCTGACTACTATTAAAAGAATTGAAGCAGCAACATTCTGAAGATAAGTCCTTTAGAAAGGCAATGGCGATTCATCCAACCTCATTCACCCAATAAAACTTAACCACTGTGGGATGATGAAAGTAGTAGACCTTGCAGTGTAAGACTGGCAGCAGTATAAATATTAAAATCAGGAACAGTACGTGTAGTCATTCCAGTGACCCTTTAAAAGAAATGGAACAGAGTTTCCAAATTATTTATTTCATTATGTAAATAACTTTTCTTGATTTTAATAATTCCTGACCCAAAAGATTGAGGTTCAGGACAATTAAATTGTACAGAAACTTTCATACAGCCTTGCTTAATTAATTTTTGTTAAGTTGAAGTTCTGTTTGAAATTAATCAGTAAATAAAGTAAATACATTTCCCCTAGACCCGTAGCTAAATCATTTGGGATCAGTAGAGGTAGCGGTTAGGGACTCAGAGATCATCATCATCTACTCTGAGAACTTACATAGCTTAACCCCATCTTGATTGTCTATACACCCTTGCTTTTTTCAGAGAAGGGGGTATTTCTTATAAGACCAGTCTCTTATCTGGCACTATCCTGGTATCCTCTGATACACCTATTTGTCCAGGATAGCCTATACATTTAGTAACACCAAAACCTCTTATGACAGAGAACCAGATAAGACTTATAAAGCAAAGGAAATCTCTTTCAAATTTTAATAAGGAACAACCGGGACTAGGAAACTGAAGAAAAACGGAGTCAGAAGGAGCAATCTATGTTAAAATTAAAAGAAAACACGTGTTGTACGAGAACGATTCGTCTCTTTTATTCATCTGTGCGAAAGTCTGTAGCCAGGATTGGCGTAAGTTGGATTTACATTTCATATTTTATTACTAACATGTGAACTAACATATATATATATATATTACCATGTGAATTTTATTGTTTGAAACTCGCTATTGGATGTCAAAGTCATTTGAGGCTAGCAACCTCAGCGTATAGAATGATGATTCATGAACCACCACTGCACGGGCTGGTGATTGCTTTATTGATAGTTTTGTAAAGAGAACTAAAAGCATAAAGTAGCTCCAGGTTCCCTATGGAGCAGGGAGGGAAAGATGAAAAGAAATGATGTCCATTCTAAGCATAAGACTTACATTTTCAAAGCAGTGTAAATGTCCCTATAAACATATTCACTTTAAAATTAATGTAAGGTTTCACGGTTTAAACCAGTGTAAATGTCCATGGGAAAATACTCATTTTAATTAATAGAAGTTTCAAACTTTTCCACAAGTGTAAATGTAAATGAAACCCGAATGAATTTATATTGTGAACACTTTTCAAACAGTGGAGATGTAAATGTAAAACATATTTGTACGTTTAACCTTTTTCATTTAAATGCAATGTAAAGCTGCAGCTATTCAGTTTAAATATAAAACACCCGACAACCTTGATCAGAGACGAGTGATCAGTGTGAAAAGACAGAACCGTCATTGACAGCTAAATTCAAATATATGCTGCCATCGGAACTTTCTTACCCTTTTTGCAATCCCCAAATACGAGGATGATAGTTTTTTCTTTATCCATAGCTATTCAAATTTTTTTCAAACTGTTAAAACTAAAAGTGATTATTAAATTTTGTTATTTGTAATGTTACAAAATTAACTTCGATTTGATCATTTTAAAGTTACTGCATGTTTGTCTCAGTCAATTACTACACACGTTCTAAACAGAGCTATACTTGAATAAGAGAATTCCACTGAGTAAATCAGAGGTGGGGGCTTAACGAGCTGATAAATAAGTGCTTAAATTCTTCACAAAAGTGGTCAGCAGGTTAACGTGCTCAGCGACAGCCAGCATTGTTTTCGCTTACCTGAATTTCTTATGAAGACTCCCATGTGATAGAAGCTTTACTACTCTTCTATCTACATTTCTGCCATGAGTAATCTTGTGTACAAATAGACTCCATTGAAATCTATATTAAATACTCTTGAGTTTGGTCACTGTTAGACCACTACTGCAAAGCAGGGGAAACAGTATCGTCACAATCATAGGGACATTATCTGATCGCAATGACACGGATGTAAATGGCACCAGGGTGGTCTGGGATATTCTAGCGGATGGCAAGAGGTAATTTGACATGTCATAAAGGTAATGGCAAAACCTGTCATAAGTCTGTTTACCACTTTCACCAGAGTATGTGTTACATAATAATATTCATCATAAGATCACGTCCAACATAAAACAATTTTTTTCAAAGGTCAAGTCAGTTCATTTGTGTTGCTCTGAAACATGGAGAACAACAAAAACAATACCCAAGACTCTACATACTATCATAAAAGTGTGCTTGCCAGTGGCGTATCCAGGTAATGCGAGCTATGCGTGCTGCTACTTAAAAGGAATATGTACGCCTACTATTTAACTTCTTCCCCTCTTAATTTAAAAACCAACTATATTCAATTACGCAACGATAGTTATTAGGGGTATATGTCAACTATCTCCGAAATACTAATTAACTTACAACTTGAAACTCATTGTCACTGTAATAATCTGCATTCCCGGCAACTAACAAAAATTAATCACAAAAAACACTGGAGGACACAACCGATTTTTACAACTCGAGAGCTGCAGGACCACCGCACGCATGTTCGCATTGTATTTACGTATCTGGCCATGACCCCGATCCAATCAAACCAATGTTCAGACGTGAATCCGAAAGGTGCCGCACGCATTGTGACGGAATTACCCGAGAAACATCGGGCGATTGCTACAAACCAATAAAAACTGCACTGTAAAAAGCGTCTGGGGAAACTGAAACTAGATTATTGTAAAGTTTGCTTGCACACACTGTTACTGTAAAATGTCAGTCTGTAAAGAAGTATCAGTTGTATACTGTAAACCTTCTGTAAAGTGTGGTGTGTTCTCTTTCTTCTGTAAAGCTCCACTATCAATCACTGTAGCATGTTGTTTGTGGTGCCACTACTGTATGTGTCCATGGTAGTGTACAGAGTTGTCGAGATCAGGCATGCTCCAGTCTACCCAGCTGTAAATGGGTAACTCACCCTAGTCCTAAGTTAGGGAAGGCAAAGGCAGCTGTAAACAGTAGTTTCCCTCTAAGGCTCCAGGGGAAGCAGGCCCTAAACGTGGTCACTTCAACCGACGCAGGATGGTGTATATATGGGTAGAAGGGTAGAGTGTGATTAACGCGAATGGTGTACTGTTCGTGTTCTGACCAATCTAAACACTCATTCACTTGTGTCTACAAGGCACCAATGCAGACTGCTGGAATCTTTGTTTACACAGTTTATTTGGACGCTCACACTGGGACATAACGAGTAAATCATGGGTATGTTGACATATCAATTTGCAGGCATACATAGTAGATCCTATGTCATGGCACATTCATAAATAATAGGTAGTACATCAATGGCCGCATCCCCTATCTGACTAAGCGCGTCAGTGAAGGCGGATCGGTAAGTAACTAAAGTTGCTTTATATTCACAGTTTATCATATTGTGAAACCACGATAAGGGGTTTCTATCCAAATTGAGATCTCCTTGCCACTGTCCGAATAATAAGATACATGCCCCGTTCTTTAGACAGTGATCCAAAAAATGCGAAGACAGGAATGTAACATGGCCGCCTCCCTGAGTTGTCGCTCACTCGCTCACAGGAGGATATATATATATAAGCCAAAGTTAATTTGCAATACATAAGCATAATTTCATAAAGTTCCTCCATACAGATCTACCGTAATCCAGTTACCTCACGTAGACATAATTACAGTATGGAGCCTGTCATCTCCGTCGATACAAATTTGACCCTAGCGTTGCGAAGCACAAAATTCCCGCTAGGCCTAACCGACCTGAGATCATCAAAACAGGGACTGGAATTACCTGGAGTCCGAATCATACATGGTACCGTACATTAGGAAAGTCTCTAACACAACTCTAGTAGAGACACAATCTCCTATAGAAGAAAAACTACTTCGTAAATCATTTTTACTGAAGAATATACCAGCCCTGGAAAAATGCGTACCCGCCATTGTCACGGTACATCGGAACTCCTCACGACTAGACAAGACAACTCCTACTTCCGCTAGAGCGGTGTAACAAGAATATAGTCCTGCCTACCCATCCAAAATATACAATATAGGACTGATTCTACTTGTACTAATAATATGTAATACATATGAATTCAGGCCATAAACATAATAAGCAAATTAATCTATTTTCTGGCCCTAAGAAATAGGTACAGACAAGGGTGTCATATCCATGCGCCGAATTAATATCAAGAACGATTACTCCTATAATCAACAGGGTAAAACAATTATGGATTATCTAGCCTTCCCCATAGACAGCATTTTCATACACAAATGAATGAATGTCTATATCTTTTACATATTAAATAGCCATATCGATTTTTGTAATATGTGCGTCAAAATATGCACGCAACAATTATACTCGTAGATTCTATGCGGGAAAATCCGTTATCCTGGTGCGTGCGGTCCGAAAGCAGAACATTAGAAGAGAAATATTTTATAGAATAATAAATTAAATTTTTATTGTCCTTCGGGCATAGGTGTGCGCAGCACGCACAGCACACTTAGAGAATACGCCACTGGTGCTTGCGTAGGAACTAAACAAGTGCCAGTGTAACACGAGATGAAGTAAGCGCTGGAGATTGGTAGGGCATACCTAAGGTAACTACTGATAATCAGGCAGTAGATGTTCCGGAATTCCAAGCACTGCAAGAAAACGACGAAAGATTTGAAATAAAAACAGACCTTCGTCTGACAAGACGCAGATAACAAACTACAGTGTATTAGGAAAGTTTAGTTTACGTAACGAAATCACCACAAGAAGTTAGTACTGTTGTATTTAAGGCAAAGTAATGTGGTTATTGCTGGCGACATAAACCGGCTTGTAAGACATGTTCTATACCGGGTCTAATAATATAAATTAAAAGAAAAACATATCAACGAAGCAGACCTTTAATTATTGAGCTGTTTCAGATATCACTTAATCACTTCAGGCATTTCACTTTTAGGAATGCGTGCACATAGTCTTTATTTCCCTCTACGGTCTTTCGCATGGAAGCCCTCAACGTGTGTTCTGGAAACTTTTGACACTTTCAGACGAAATCCAGAACCGGCGAAACTAGGAACTATAACCACAAACTTGTGGAGCACTTGAACGAAGATAGCCTATACATGTATTGAATATCTGTCAAAATAAATGAGAATATGTTTTTAAGTAAAACTAAAATGGCTTGTTTACATTGAGAGGCACATGGTACAGTGATTGTTTCTCGAGGTAAAGGCACCGTGTTCGAAAACGGTTCGCGTCACGCGTCACTCTTACCTAGCTGTAAAAAAATGGGTACTTGATTCTGCTCTTGAGTTAGTGAAGACAAAGACCGCGAGGAAGGAAATTGGTCAACCAGTTTCATAAAGCTATGACCAAGTGTAAGGAATGTCTAACATGTTACTTCCCTATGGCATGGCAGCATTGGTTATTTGGAATATGAGTTTTGTATGCTGATGATTTTGTTATTTTTTAATGTTTGATAGTGATGGCTGCAGTCTTAGATGTTTCTGATAGCTGGTGATTTGACATGTTGATAATAATGAGCACGATCAATTGTTAATGGCTGAATGATGACGGCACCAGCCCGATGACAGCCGAATATCTGCTGTAGTCATGCCCAACTTACAGCAATGAACGAAGCAGCATATGGCAACAACCTACTTCTCTCAGCAAAAAACTGGAGATGTCGGGAACCTTAAGCTGACTACCGCCTTTATTAATGTGGAAATCTGAGGGTGAAAAAAGAAGAAGAAGAAGAACGATAGGTCTTTTTTTTAAATTTAGGTTTTTTTTTTTCTGACAGTCTTTATGTGTTCTTCTTTCTTATTATATATTATCAGTTTTAAGATAACGCCCCCACCTCGGTATTATTTCTTTTAAGACTCAGTCGCTTGGTTAATTCCTTGATTACATGCTATGATTATGTAAATCGCAGTTTTTAAATGAGTTTTAAAGCCTCTGTAATCATTATGCGGATCTGCATTCCACATTTACCACAGCCGTTGTTTAGAACATCTGTAAACCCAGAAAGAAACCGCGGGTGTTCTCATGTAATACTTCACTTCTTATCTCTCACCAGCGTCTGTGTGGTCTTTCTTCTTTGATAAGGTCCGCTTCAGGATTTGGACTCCATTTTCACGGTTATCTGATCAGGTTTGGCATATCTTTCTCGAAATCCATTTGTCTCAACTTCCTAGGACGATGTTCCTTCTATGGATTTATGTTTTTAAAGTGAAAACACGCCGTGCCGCAGTGTACTACTTTCCTGCTATATTTTTGACCGGGCACATCCGATTTCACTTCTATATGATGCAGAATGCTGGAAAGTAATAAAAAAAAGAAATGTCCAAATTGTCCTCTTTCCCCACAACCTGAATTAAGGAAAAATTCTGCGAATTTTCTGGCCGAATACTATCACTAACCTTCTTATTCTTCCTTCTTCTTCGTTCGTCCTGAAAAGGACGTTGGTTGCGTTGTGTCTGTTTACAGCGGAGCTGCGATATCTGCGCCGTTTGTCCGGCACATCCTACTTCAGCATGGCATTTTTGGGGACCGGGTTTGCCTTCCTCTTCGATCCCTACTCTCTCAGCCAAACTGCAGTGATGCAGCCCAGCCTGTTTCCAGGACCACCACGTGGAGGTGGAGTAGGGTCTTGGTCAGCTCTCGTTCGCTGACCCTGACGCAAGCAGTCAAGCTATGAGTCGCTGACTGCATTCTCTATTGCTGCATTTTTGGGTCCCCTATCACTAACCAAGAACTGCTTACTCGGAGTAACCAAGAGGACATGCACACCATCATAGCTGGCAGACGCTGGAGTTGGGTTGGCCACGTCCTTAGAAGAGACCCCGAGGCTATAACAAGAACAGCTATGCTATGGACCCCCGTAGGAAAGCGAAAGAGAGGCCGACCAAAAACAACTTGGCGGAGAACTGTGGAGGCCGAGATGCAAAGAATGAACCAGAACATGGGGCACTGTACGAATGATGGCCGCCGACCGAACACAGTGGAAGCAGTTTGTTGCTGCCCTACAAGACGCCGCGAGGCGTGATGGCCACTGACTGCTTTGATAGTCGGCGGCTAAGGATCAAAGAAAAAGAAGAGCTATTGCTCTACTTGTCAAGTCTACTCAAAACTTGTTCTAGCATATATACAACCACTCACCTCTACACACACACAGATAAGTGACGACAATTAGACGCACAAACGTGAAAACTATATCAATGGAATAGGGATCTTTTAGGACAAGCTGACCAACACACGTAAATAAAGTTTATGTAAATTTTATTTATCATAAAGAAACTTCACAACAGCAATATTTTGAATATCAAATCAAATACAAATAAACATAAGTTAATGAATTAATTAAAGAGTTAGACTCATAGGTGTAATCCTCCCTCCCTCCCGTTAGAAGAAAAAAGTTATTAACCCCCAAAGAGTCAAAGATTTATACGCTATGGTCTAGGATTTCCCTCTACAGTAAAGAACAGAGCTACACGTTAATCTCTTCTGAAAGGGACAGCATTAGCAAAACTTGCATAGAAAAAAATACACAAAGTGAGTACATGGATTCTACAAGATATATGTGAGAATTATTCATTCATTCTTCCTCTCTTCTCAGACAACCGTGGCCACGAGCATTCTTTCTTACCTAATTTTTGTGTGGTATCTTCTGTGACAATCTTTAGGACACACACACACAGCAAAGCCAGTGTTATGTTTGGCAAAGGGAACCCCAGCTCCTCAAAAGACAGATTTAAATCCACTTCTCCGGGGATCGTTCCCTTCGGTATTATTATTTAGGATTACTGTTTATGTCACATTTAATTTGTCCAGGTAAGAAATTTAACAGCGCTCACAGTGTCAATAGCTTGAGATTTCCAGTACATGAAAATAACCAGTAGGTAACTTCTCTCAGTATAAAATTCCTTGTCACACCACAAATGGTCAAACGTCGGGAACTGTTACTGTTGGTTATGTTGCCACAACTGGCGGAATGTAAATTAAAAATTGGAACCAGAATCTAGGTCTATATGCCCAGTTACAAAGTCACTCTTAATGTTCTTTGGGTTGGTATTCTGTCTCTTTCTGGGTGTAAGCACAACCTCAGACAGGTTTACCTTGGAAAAATCTAGTTACTAATTAAATTGTTCTTTTGTATGGTTGTGGTAGATTATGATTAAGTGATTTCATATATCTTTTTCTTTATCTTCATTTTTCTCTTCTACCTTCCCTGTCACCTACGCCTGTAGGAATTTAACCCTCACATATTCAAACCTCTGTCTTTCTTATAATTTAGCAAGCAGTTTATGGCTGTTAGCATTTATTGCATTCTCCTTGATGCAGGTTAGCGAGCAGACCTGGTCCCGCTCACCTGTAATTATCTCGGCAGCGATCATAAAAATCGCCGTAATGGATCAGTCGGTGATGGAAAGGGGAGACAATTTGTCTATTACCTTTGCCTGGATTCGTTCGTTGTAAGTTAATTTACAAGATGCGAACCGCCATATTAAAGATTCTCGCTGTAATTCATTTACGACCACTTCTGCAGATAGCGAGAGTCAGGCGATAATATATGTAGATTCTATTTCATCTAGATCTTAATATAGACCTGGCTTCGGCATTGGTGCGAGAAAAGTTGTTTGATTCGCAGAATGAGATAGAATTTATGTAGATTTTCCAAAAGGTGCCAACATCTGGCAAGAGTCTGCTAGTTACAACTTTCCCTTTGATTGTTTGTCAGTTTCAGATATTTATACCCCAGCAGTTTAGACTTCATTCATTCAGTACTGCCACGGCTTTAGAGAGACAGATAGCGCGAGTTCTAGAAAACACTGTAATAGTAGAGTCTTAGTTTCTCGTGGAGAAAATCTTAGAAGTTTGTGTAAAGGTAAATATATATATATATGACTAGTATTGTCGAGTGATAGAATTATTAGTGCGAATTATATCCTCACTAGATTGTGTGTAGAGTGATTTACTAGTTTAACTGTCATTATAAATTCTCTAAGTTGCTGTGTTACAGTGGATAGCAGAATAAATTATAATTTCTAGCTAAAACTCATTCAGCTATAAATAAATTTAATTACATTGCTAGTAACCAGTCAGAAAACATTTTAACTAACTAAGTAAATGCACTGATTCATCATGAGTGTTGACGAGATATGTATTTATTTCTAAATCATGATGCTTGATTTTTTTTAATGACTAGAATTTATTTCACGGGAGTTCTAAACGATAAGACAAGCTCTAAGTTTGCGGTTTATAATTTAAGATAAATGACCGAAGTGAACATATTCTATTTACGTGTAGGATTGTGTATACTATATTAGGGTTGAGTATTTATGTTTTTCTCTTCCTTTTATACAGTATCTGGGTCAAGCCCAAAACCTACCAGCGGTTTCTGTTTATGTATAGCAGAGAATATCGAGACGAAAAGAACTATTTTTCTGAAATTTATATTGTACCTGGCATTGAATTCCAGAGTTCTTTTCCAATAATCAAAGTTTAACAGTCGGCCCGTGGTGGCGACTAAATCAAACAATTAACATAATCAAACCTGTGACATTACTTGTATAACAACCACTGTGTTGAGAAGAAGATAAATCCTGAACAGAGTTATTTACCTGCAACTCGAGGTAACGATAGATTATTTCAAGCTACTGTACCCTTGTGAACATTACACATCTTAATTATTTTACTACCTGGACAAAAAGTTAAGTGACATTTATCAGCATCCTACGTACCATAGTGAAGCGATCGCTTCCCAAAATTTGAATTATTAGCATTGGAGAAGCTAGGGCTTGTTTCGCCTAAACACACCATTGGATGGGCTGTATGTTCCTTAAACAATTGTTCCAGATGTGGTGAGAGTGCCTATTAGTTAAGAACGCATGTCTTGTGATCACAAGTGTGTCAGAGCGAGAAAATGCAGGGATGATTAATTCTTTGATTCTATAATCCATATATCCATTGATTGTTTTTCTTCTTTAAGATTACATGTGCTATCTATTTCAGAGTAGATTACAGGAAAAACCTCTGTTATTTACGGTAGAGAGAAATCCTAGACCATAGTGTATAAATCTGTGACTCTTTGGGGCGAATAACTTCTCTTATAACGGAATCTTGGTTCAACAGAGGGGGAAAGGATTACACCTATGGTCAACTCTGTTATTGATTCCTTAACCTATGTTTATTTGTATATGGATTTGATAGTCTAAAGTTATTTACTGTGTTGTGAAATTCTTTATGATAAATAAAATTTACATAAACTTATTCAAGTGTGTCGGTCAGCTCGTCCCAAAATATCTATATTCCATTGTTATAGTTTTCACGTTTGTATGTCAAACTGTCGTCACTTATGTGTGTGTATCGGTGAGTGGCTGATATATAGTACATCTATATAACTGAGTTATCTGTCTGACAAATACTTTCTGTTGTAGAGATAGGCTGAGCGAGAGAATCTCCTCGAGCCTCAGGGACAGAATTACCAAGTTTCCACCATCTCCCTCGTGAAAATCTATTTCTATTATTATCTCTCACTGAGTCACCTCGGGTTCTAGTCTATGCAGAAGGGACCAATTTGCGTCTTAATTCCCCTATCATAAATCTACGACAATGGTTACTCTCAGATTTACATGGAAGCCGCTGGTGAGGTTTAGGGTTTGACCCAATACTGTGTAAAGGAGAAAAATACAAATACTTAACCATAATATAGTATTCTCAATCCTATCCTTAACCCGCGTAAAATATAATATTTCTATCCACTTCGGTTATTTAACTTAAATTGAAACTACAAGCTTAGAGCTTGCCTCATCGTTTAAAAACTCCCGTTTAATAAATTCTAGTCATTTAAAAAAAATCAATCATCACGAATTAGAAATAAATACATATTTCGTCAATACTCATGATGAACAGTGCCTTTTACTAGTTGGTTAAAATATTATCTGACTGGTTACTAGCTATTAATTAAATTTATTTTATAGCTGGAATAGTTTAGCTAGAAAATATTATTATTCTGCTAGCCAATGTAACACAGTAAAACCTGGAGAAATATTAATGACGGACATATCTAGTAAATCACTCTGCACACAATCTAGTGAAATATAATCGACGATTTTACCACTTAAATCACTCAAGACTACTAGTATAGTATTTACCTTCACACAAACTTCTGAGACTATCTCCACCGAAAACTAAGAACTCTACTTAATACAAGTGATTCTAGAATCGTAGCTAGATGTCTTCTGAATCTGTGGCGGTACTGGATAAATTGAGTTAGAATGCTGGAGTTTATATATCTGAAATCAAAGGGAATATACACTATACACCGAAAACTAGACTCTCTGCCAGATTTAGCACCTACGGGGAAATCTCTGCTCAAATTGTATTATCAAAAGGAATCTAAACACTATTACCGCTGCAAATTCGAGCACAAAGCGAACGGTCTCTCTTTTGATCAGGCGTAACGTAATTGACCAGACCGTGCGAGATTTCTTCGATCGTAAAATCACACTATTTACCCCTGCAGACGTGGTCATTGAACGAAATCGAGCGAAGCCCGTCCTCTGATCTTGCTTTTCTCACCGTGTTTAATTACTTTCAAACGAACAGTTCAAAGGAAGGTAATAGAAATTGTCTGCCCCTTTGTTCCAAAATTATCTCCTCCTGGTCACTATCTGATCCTATCCGACGATTTTCAATCGCTGGCGTTAAAATTTACAGATACCCCGCTCAGCGTTTAGCTAATAGGTCTGCTCGTGAACATTCATCAAAGAAAATAGAGAACCGCAATAAAATGCGTGCTAAATAGAAAAAGAGACAGATCTCTGAGTAGTAGAATGGGTTTTTTTTTGTTGTTAACAAAACCGGCACAGGTGAAAGCTAGGTAAAAGAAAAGTGTAGATAATGAAATAGATAGATGAAAGCTATTTTCATAAAATGTCACAGTAGCGAGTACGCTAGACACGGGTTGGGTACACTTGACGAGCAGGGCAGCAAGTACGCTAGAACATGTTTTGAGTAGCGTAGGCGGTTAGAGCAACAAGTACGCTAGAACACGTTTTTGGGTAGACAGTAGCATTCAGCGATGAAGCTGATGAACATCCGCGTGGAGATTATACTGATCCAGAAGAAGGTCAGAGAGGAATACATTGAAAACCCTCACTTAATACAGAGATCTCACTTGTTGAAAGAGGAAGTTCTGAGGGATGCCAGCAACCTGAGTACGATATGGGGTGGAGGAGGAAGTGTTATCTTCAGGGGTCGGGCAGAGATGAGATAATTTATCCTGCATATGGGCGGCTAAGATATCATAACGTTGTTTATCAAGTGTTTGGATGATAAGGTAGATAAAGAAGAAAAAGAAAGACATTGTTGGAAGAGGAAATGTGTAAGCGAAGTAGTTTCTAGGTTTGTTGGACACTGAAGTTTGACACGAATAAAAATGGCCAGCGGCAACGACGCCGGAAACCACATTTGATTTAACTGCGTTTTAAGAGATGCTGTTCCTTTTGCGAAAGTTCGCAAAAGTTCGCCAAATTAGACGCTCATGTCTCATAATTTTTTGTTTTTTGTTTTGTTTTGGTTAAAATGGTCATTCCATTTAATCTGAATGCGCGATACATTCTTTGTGTTTTAAAGTGTGAATAAATAATTGTTAAACTATTTTATTAATTAAACGTGCCTTGTTAAGGATTAAGATATTGAAAATGTCCCGATTTTTCGAATACCTCTAGTTTAATTTACAGTAAACATTTTGTATTTTTCTGATTTAATGTTGTATTGTTAAAGTAAACTGTACGTGTTTATTATTTTAATACATTTATTTAAACTTTACTGTATTTAATTTGAGGAATGGAAATTGAATATTTTGTGACAAAACAATCAATACATGTTCGCCTTTAAAAATGTCTAAATAAATTACTTTGATGAACACATTTCTGAAATCAACTTAGAACACCTGATGTTATTTCTCAACTGCTACACGCCTTCACAGAAAATACTTATATTCTCTGAAGATTTCAACAATTCAACCTTATTTGGGTCAGTGAAAAAATGTCATGTATTTCTTATTCCCATTTCCGATTTCCATCTGTGAAAAAGGTAAAGGATCCCGTTACACGCCCATTGAGGCATTTTGGGAATATGGTGTTAGCCCCATATTTTCTTGACCATCGGCGCACTAGGGGTGATGTGGTCAGCATCACGCCGGCCGCCTTAACCTTCCCAGAAGTTGCTCTGGTACCCAAATGGGGCTGGGTCGACCCAGGAGCCGTTTGTGGCCTAAAAAAATCCAACCTCATCTGGGGATCGAACCATAGACCACTGAGCAAGGAAGCCAGTGCACTAACCACTATGCTACCGCGACTTCCATCTGTGTTTTGCTATTTTGTTTTCTGTAAGTAGATTTGAAGATTACGGTTTAAAAATCACATTGATAGCTATTTAGAATAACGCCTAAAAAGCAAAACAACCGACGAAACGATTCACACAGACAGAATCAAAGAAGTGTACAGATTAGATACTTACAAGCAAGCAAGCATATTGAAGTATAGACATGTATAACAAGAGATCGACAGTAAAGTTTAACATACATACGGAGCGAAAGACGGGCGACTGCCATACCTCCTGGACAGCAGACTGAAACACAGAGAGACAGAGAGATGGACAGAAATGGAGACAGACAAATGTAGACAGGCATACGGGTTAGCAGACAGGGAGGCAGACGTAAACAGATAGAATGACAGGGAAGGGAGTGGTTAGGGGTGCAAACAGGCAAACAGACAGGCTGGCAGCAGGCAGACATAAACAGACTGAACAGCCCGCAGGTAGGGAGGCAGACGTAAATAGACACAGACCGACCGACCGACCGAAGGCCAGCCCGCCGACCGGCAGGACGGGTGGGCAGACAGACAGACAGACAGACAGATCGACAGACAGACAGACAGACAGACAGACAGACAGACAGACAGACAGACAGACAGACAGACAGACAGACAGACAGACAGACAGACAGACAGACAGACAGACAGACAGACAGAGAGACAGACAGACAGACAGACAGACAGACAGACAGACAGATAGATAGATAGACAGATAGATAGATAGATAGATAGATAGATAGATAGATAGATAGATAGATAGATAGATAGATAGATAGATAGATAGATAGATAGATAGATAGATAGATAGATAGATATGGAAAGCTCGTGATCCACCCAAGCACATTTACAACATGTTTACTAAGTGTAAAGTAAGAGACAAAACGTTATAACCGGTATGTACCTTCTCCATTTCTCAATCACCATTTGATAGAACGGCCAATCAAAAGGTATAAATAACGATATAACGAAGGATATAATGAAACATTCAACTTGAACCAGAAAATATCGGTAAGTAGAACACCCAATCGTAGATTAAAGTTAAATTTCCATGTATCCTTGATTTGTAATTTACACCCTAACTTGACGGTAGTAATAATTTAGAATTGTTACACTTATTACATGAGCCGTAAAACAATTACAGGTATGCAGTCAGTTACCGGACAGTTTTCAAAGTTTACCACTAAAACTAGTTTCTTTGTGAATATTTATGGCACGTTTTAAAATATCTCAACATTGTAGATATTCATTTGTTGTAGTTTTGTCTGGTATTGAGGAAGCCATGTTTATCAGTAGAGGGGGAAGAAGTAGTAATATCGGTGGTGGGTGTAAGGGAAAGTGGTGAATATCTGAGTTTCTTCATCATCATCCTTTGCGCTCCCTACTGATAGTTAAGCCACCATTGCAGCTGGTCTCCTTGCAGGAAGCTTGCATTAAGAATTCCCATGCTCTTGCGGTGATGTTTTCTGTGGCAGTTTGTTTGACATGATGTGGTTGCCAGCCCCGTGCCCAACCTAATATTAGTCACCTTGTACGACATGCCTGATGGTGCAGTTGGCCTATTCTTTCTTCGTCTGTTTAGAGATCCCTGGGAACTTCACGAGGCAATATCTGAGATTGCTGGTGTGTATCAAGTTGAGTAAATGAGGAATCATCAAAATACATAATTGCCGCCGTAAGTACTTGGTCGGTCGGTCGGTCGGACGGTCGGTCGGTCGGACGGACATTTTTGCACACCGTCATTTGCGCACTTTTTTCTATTTTCGAGGGAGTGCATTAACTCTCAACAAACAGCTAAGGGGGTGCAACTGTGGTTGAAAGTTGGACAATAATTGTATTGTTTCCCCTTATATGTACTCTCGCGAAAATATAAAAAAAGTGCGCAAATGAAGGTGTGCATGATCAGTTTGATTATGGAAAGAAGCCAACAACACGATTGATAAACAGTACATGAACTGGAGTTTCGTCAAACTTCAAACGTTGTTCTCAGAGGCAGTAAGTCGACCAAGGCTTCTCAGAGGCGGTAAGTCGACCAGGGCAAGATTTTAAAAGATGCACGAACAATTACGAGACATGCTGTCGTAAAAGAAATGTTTGTTATTTAGTCAATTTACGGTCCATTAAACCATTATCACTGCTCTACATGTCATTTAGGTTGGGTTACTCATGTCTTCATATTTAATACATCTATATAATTTTCACTACAAATATCTAATGAGGTCGCCTGCAATGAAATGACCACGGCAGTGATAGTACCGTCTGTAATACATGTAGCAGAAACAACACACTATAATTAACAACCTGCCAATTTTGGCGGGTTGTTGCTAGTATAACATAAGTGGTGCTAGCAGATCGGGAAGGAAATACAATGTATGTGATATTATGTAATGTGATGGCGGAAACGTATTTTATGGTAGGTGAGCTGAGAAACATTTTTTTTTTATTTTTTTTTTCCTTAACCAGCAGCAATTGGGCTTTCAGCCCTTCGGCCCAATGACATGTCATTGCGAGGCTGGGGAACCTGAGGACTTTCCTTCCAACCCGGTCAGGAGCTTCGCTCCTTCCCATCCACAGAGGGTTTATCACAGGAGCCGTTCAGGCTATTCAGTCAAATTTCCGGCCGTAAACATTTCTTCAAACGCCGACGCCCGGGTTTGAACCATGAACACCTGGTCGCCAGTACAACGCCGAAGCCATTACACCAGCGCGGCTCCCCTGAGAAACATATAAGGCAGAGTACTTTAATATAGGAGACCTGAGGAACATATCAGGTACTAAGCGCTGTCTAGCATTTGTTTGAAAATGTGTACAAGATATAAATCAAATTTTACGAGTCCTGTAGTACATTATACGTGACGCATGTCAAATTTTACCGAGACCTGCGGAACGTTATACGTGGTGCATGTCAAATTTTACGAGACCTGTGGAACGTTATACGTGGTGCATGTCAAATGTTACGA
The DNA here is from genome assembly GCA_024509875.1 of Oreohelix idahoensis. NCBI lineage: Eukaryota > Metazoa > Mollusca > Gastropoda > Stylommatophora > Oreohelicidae > Oreohelix > Oreohelix idahoensis. The sequence goes on from JAMPIV010011646.1 coordinate 44,216, forward strand.
GACATGTAGAACGTTATACGTATTGCATATCAAACATTAGGAGACTTGCGGAATTGACCTGGTGCTTGTCATATTAAATTTGAGAAACAGAGGGAGAGAAAAGTGGAACAAAAGCGCACGTATTGAGTGATTTCATTTCTAATAGATTTTATTTTCCAGCCCCGTTTCCCAGTCTATCGTAAACAAATCCACCACGTTCACTTCTCAGTTGTTGTAAATATGTTTTGTGTCCTTTGTGAATAAGCTGCATTTTGTGTTTTTATCCAAACACATTCTAGTTAATCCTTGTTTAATTCCCTTGTTTCTCGACGCATTTCAATTTTTCTTTTATGCTTTAATCGGACCAGATTGTTTGCTTTTAGGATGATACTTATTAAAAGAGAGTTGATTAATTATGTTTGCTTTTGTTCCATACACAAAGAAAGAGCTTGAAAAATCTGCAAAGCCCAAATCGCTAAATCATGACAGGGGAAATAATTATTACCTGCTCCTTCTGCTGCATGTTCCGATGACAGTACTAATTCTTCTAGAGTCATTTTAATCCTTTCCATTCTATTCCTACTTCATTGGTTCTTTGTAGTTAAACTTTTCATGACATATGGTCACTGGTCAATGGTCACTGGTAAATAGTCAATGGTCAAACTGGTCAATGGTCACTGGTCAGTGGTCACTGGTCAATGGTCTATGGTCACTGGTCAAACTGGTCAATGGTCTATGGTCACTGTTGAAAGTGGTCAATGGTCACTGGTCAATGGTCTATGGTCACTGGTCACATGGTCATTGGTCAATGGACAACAAAACAAATTTGGAAATCTTCTGTGTTCATTTAATGGGTGTTCAGCTTTCACGGTGCAAAGCTCGCAATTTCTGTGTTTATCAAAAAAGCACAATGAAAAATTGCAATATATGCGCGTTTGTAAGGGGTGTTTTATGTCGTTTTCACGGTGCAATACACCACTTTTCTGTATTTTCCTGAAAAGCTGAAATGATTGTTTCCATTTTTGATTACAGACGTTTTAGTGAGACACATTAGATATAGGAGATTATGCAAACTTCACGTCTACAGAGAAGTGCCATATATGTGTGCCCGTGTCCCTTTTATGTCTGATTCTTCAGCCAGGTATTACAGGTAATAAATATGAGTATCTGTATCTTTGTGCCCTTAAGATACGTGGAGATATCTTAGCAGGGATACCGTAACATACTTTAATAGGGTCACTTTTCAATGCCTTTACTGCCAGAGTGTATAAATCTTTTAGAAAAATGTGTAACAAACACGACAATTAGAAAGATCCAAGACTTTCATAAATGTGTGCTTACGTTGAATAGATGGATTACAACTGTATTAAAAGGAAACTAATGTAGAACTGATGGCAACAACTATATATATATATGGACAAAAACCAGTGAATCTTATCTTCAGAGACTGACAAAAACCAGTGAATCTTATCTTCAGAGACTGACAAAAACCAGTGAATCTTATCTTCAGAGACTGACAAAAACCAGTGAAACTTATCTACAGAGACTGACAAAAACCAGTGAAACTTATCTAAAGAGACTGACAAAAACCAGTGAAACTTATCTAAAGAGACTGACAAAAACCAGTGAAACTTATCTACAGAGACTGACAAAAACCAGTGAAACTTATCTAAAGAGACTGACAAAAACCAGTGAAACTTATCTAAAGAGACTGACAAAAACCACTGGAACGTATCTAATGACCCTTACAAAAACTAGTGGAGTAAGTGTTGTGGAGAAGTCGCTGGTAATGGGAAAAAAATAATGGGGATGCTTCGTGGAGCCAATATCCCAAAGAAAAGTTTGCCAAGTACTTTCTGTTCAAAGTTTTTCCATATCTTGTATATCCCTATCATGTCTGTCTCCAGTTCTCGTCTCTATGTGTGTGTGTGTATTTTTTTTTCCTTTATTTTTCTTTACTTTGTGGATTCCACAACAAGAACTATACTGTAATACTATGATTTTTTTTCTTAGCGTATGTTCTACCCAACGCAAGCATTTTTTCCTCAGCTCAATTTGAATATTTTGAATGGGGAACTAATGAGAAGAACCAGACAAGCGCCTGTGGAACAAGAGATGAGAAAAAGAAGCGAGAGATGGATAGGACACACATCGAGGAAACCTGTTGATAGCATCACTAGGCAGTCCTTGTACTGGCATCCCCATGGTAAGAGAGAGGCAGAGGGACACCAATTAAAACAGTAGAGAAGAGGACTGGAGGCAGACAGGAAGAGCATGAAGAATACATGTAAAGACATTCAGTGGATGGCACAGACCAGTAAAACTTGAGATACGTTTATTGAAAGCCTATGCTTCTGGGGGAGCTGAAGGGTGATGAGGATGGTGATGATGATGGTGATGATGATGGTGATGAGGATGATGATGATGTTGATGATGATGATGACTATAGGGTGAACCAAATTCTTCGGTTAGTGACTATGTATTCATGTCTCTGCTTGTTTGACTGTTTTGAGCATACTGCTAAGGTATTTTAAGCCTTCCAAATGTTTTATTTGTTAATTCCATTGTTTTTAAATCTCAGAAGTTGTACTTATCGTTAACATTCCCTTGTATTAAGGTTTTTTTTTTAATAAGTCCTTTATGTTATGATCTACCCTAGTCGCATGAAGATCTATATTTGCCCGTGTCTGCATGCTTTTAATGTGAATTATGGACCGCTCATCTGAAAGGGGGAAAATTGTTACGTTAAATAGCATAACAATTCATTTGATTCTTATCTCGAAAGTTGATGTTACAAAAATACCATCCCATTTTTTCTTTAGGGTTAAAATACCACACTTGTGATTTCAAGTGCAACGAAATTTGACACGAATACACTACACCGGTCACGTACTTATTTTGCAACCTGGTACAAGAAGATCTCCACCAGGGTGGAACCATAAAACAATGCCATACTAGGTCATGGATGCAAATTTAAGACCACTTCAAATTTAAATGTACAGTAAGGGTGCACTTTGCATGTTCTTTAAAAAAAAAAAAAAACATGCTTACAATAACTCTAGTGACAACCTTGAATTATCTGCAGTCCCGGGCTGTTGTATATCGGAGAGAACATCTCTGCACGTAACCCGTTACAAAGCAATTTTTTGTTGTTGTTGTCATCACAGTGTTAAGTTATATTACCTATTGTCATTAATGCCATTAGTCATTATCCTCCAGTTTACCATGCACATCACGAACATTAATGATTGTCATTACATTCCAACTCTGTTGATTGTGTAATGATTGTCGTGATGAATTAGCAATAACATTCCTCTTCTTCAAATTTAAAGCCAGCAGGCGATTGTGATCATGTTCCTCCATACTTTCCTCTCATTAGCTGTCACAAAAGACGTTCAGTCATTTGTTTTTTCTTCGTTTTGTCTTTTTTCTACCCTTTATTGTGCCTTCATATAACGTGTCGTTATTTTCCATTTTCTTTCTTTTTTGCTCATTTTCTGTCAGGAAATCTCGCAACACCCCCACAATTCTGGACATTTATTATATATCTTAGTATGCAAAAATAATAAAGAGTAGAATTGATAAACGTCCAATCTCCTCTGCATGTCCAGTGCTGTTTATAAATTATGCCGTTGACTTATTTATTGCCACTATGCCATACAGTTGTTCAGAATCTATTCCGTTTTTCGTTCTATATCCCTTGAACCACTCTGCGTTTCTGCTGCTTTTCCCCGGAAAAGTATAGTTAGGCTGTTCGGCACAAATGTAATATCTGTCTTACTTTACTGTTTGGAAAGTAAACGATTCTTTGAATCAAATAATGAAGCGCTCTTTACAACCTAAATGTAACTGTCTTTTTTTTTCTTGTTGATGTGATCACTGGCCCAAGACAGTATACATGTTGTTAGATGTGTAGTGCGAGCGTATGATGAATTGAGTGTGGGTGCGAATGAAGGCGCGAATGTGTTTAGGCTCGTATAGATGTAGATCCTGCAACCCATACTCTCACATGCAGTAATCAAGGATGCTTTGACACTGCAGGCATGTTTCAAGACATTTATTGACGGGAACACACATAGTATCAACAGGAACAGTCAGTGTAACAAGGTCATGCTGACCTGACATCGATAGGTATACATTTGGCATTCAAAAAGGTAAACATCAGAATAGACGTGCATGGTCAATAGCAAAGTTCTTCAATAATGACAGTTCGTAGCGTCGCCCTTGGCGTCTCTGACTAAACGCGTCAGATGCCTTAGTTACTTTGACACACAGATGCAACTTGGCACTCCCCGCCAATTGCACATATCAGGCTGTAGTATAATAGCCGGAAGCACAGGCCTCGTTCTGACGTCGGCCGTGTACTTCTGTTAAATAGGTTATCATCAACCCTGCAGTAATACTTATTGTAGATAGAAGTTCCGCCAATCTGCGGCTCCCACAATATATCTTCGTCACTGGATTTCTGGACAATATAAGACTAACAGTCTTGGATGGCTACCTCGAGCACAAATATATAAGTTCTGAAATGGCGGATCCGTGAACTGCTGTTCACCCTAGGTAATCCTTTACATGTTCTGCCACCGAAAAGCGTAATAATGCATAAAGGTCGGTATTACCTGGAAAATGAATCCTCAGAACTAAACAAGGAATTCTGTCGTCATCCCGACGCACAGAGATTCACTGGGGAAAACTGCCATAGCAGTTACTTCGAAGATTCTCCCCGAAAAAACAATGGACTCTTGGTCCCTTCAGAAAAACAGGACCTCCCGGCTTCCCGGAAGTATATCTCACTCCCGCTTAAAAAACCTTCCCATAGGCCTACGCCGAACTGTCAACCTCTGACCCTAAAGGTCAAACACAATGAATGAATAAACAAGGGAAGACAACCCCTAATCAACCTGACATCGCAGGTAAAGACACAATTATTCTTATGATACAAACATAAGCAAATAACTTGACAGATGACTCCGTCGAAAATGACAGCAACATTACTACCACCCCCCTGTAAAAAAAAAAAAAAAATGCAATTTTTTTTTTTTTTTTAATATGTTCATGAGCAAGATAGCACCAGTATCACTTCTGTGCTCATGCAAACAATGAACCTAATATCAGGTACAATAGAAGAGGGTACAAATCATCTCCCAACATAGGAGAAAATATTTCCTTTAAGCCAAACAAACTAAGGGATACCATTCAAGAAACCTAAGTTGCTGGCAATACCAATCATATATCAAACATTACTAAATAATATAATCATAGCAATATACAAATGTCAATGCTATTTTAGCAACATATCACTGATGGATGGACAAAATGAAATTTGTTAAATTATCTAAACATCATCCAAATACATTTGTATTACAACATATTATGATATTAAGGACAGACCTAAGTCTGAAAATATATCAGGAAAAACTAGGACACAAGATTTAACTGGAATCATGTGGGCATCTAGACAATATGTCCGCCATCACATTATCCGAACCACGGATAGCTCGCACCGTGAAATGGAAAGGCTGAAGAGCAATAGCATAACGAGTAGATCTCGAGCTCTTCAAATCCTTACTTTGCATAGCCGTAAGAGCTTTTTGGTCGGTTTCCATAAAGAAATGCGCGCCCAGAAGGAACCTTTGTAGCTTAAGAATGGACCAAACCATAGCCAACAATTCACGGTCCAAAACCGAGTAATTCCTTTCTGCCGCATTCAGCTTCCTAGAAATATACATTACAGGATGCAGAGTTCCTGAATATTCCTGCATTAGTGCCGCTCCAATGCCAGTGGAAGAGGCATCACTACGAAGGACAAAAGTCTTATCAATTATCGGTAGTCTTAAGATAGGATGAGATGAGAACAAATTCTTAACCTGATCCAATGAAGATTGGCATTCTTGGGACCAACGCACCATATTAGGAGAACCTTTTTTCAATAACGTTGAAAGTGGTGCCATAATGGAGGACAGATTCTCAATGAATCTTCCATAGAATTGTATCAATCCCAAGAGACTACGCACTTGCTTTTTTGTCTTCGGAACCGAGATATTTAATATCTTTGAAATGTTTTGGTCCTCTGTCTTCAACAGACCATGACCAACTCGATGACCTAGGAAGGAAATTTCACTAAACCCAACAAAAGCTTTAGAGGGTTTAGCAGTCAAACTATGCTCACGTAGAGTAGATAGCAATTCCTTCAGACCCACATAGTGTTCTTCCCAAGTATCGCTGAAAAGACAGATATCGTCTAAATATGCAATGACATCTGCACGATCTGATAGAATTCGTCGCATCATGCGTACGAAAGTCGCTGGGGCGTTCATAAGCCCGAAAGGCATAAAATTCCATTGAAACAGACCCCTAGGTGTCGAAAAAGCAGTGAGAGGTTTGGCGTGTTCCGTCAGTGGGACTTGCCAATAACCTTTCGACAAGTCTAGTTTAGTAAAGAATTTAGCTTTAGAAAGTCTAATAAGTAGATCATCTAATAACGGCATAGGTTCAGCATCGAACTTCGTAACTTGATTTAATTTGCGATAATCAACGCAAAGACGTATGTTATTGTCTTTCTTCGAACAATAACTATCGACGAAGAATAAGCTGAAGTGGATGGTTCAATTATTTGTAGTTGAATCATTTCATCCAATTCTTTCTCGACTTGTGCTTGAAAATGAATAGGTATTGGGTATGGTCTTACTCTGATCGGATTACGATCAGTAAGTATGATGTCATGTTCTATGACATCTGTGTGTCCAGGAATGTCGGTAAGGACATCCTGATATGATTGTAACGTAGAGGATACTTGACGCTGTTCCTCAAAAGACAAGTTGGAAGAGACTGTAACGTCTCTCCACGATTCCGTTGAAGTAAGTGTAATCGTAGGAAGAGGTAAGTTCACGTCAGAAAAAATAGTTTCCTCATCCTGTATAACAGACAGGGATGAGATGTGACCATGTTGAACTGGAGAGTCGTCCGTCGCCTGGAAAATAGGCTGTAAATAGTCTGGACGTTCAATAAACTCTGTTAGCATATTTATATGGAAGGTTTTATGCCTTCCATCCACATCGACAATATAGTCGACATCAGAAATTTTCGAGACTATAGTGTATGGACCCTTCCAAGAAATGAGAAGTCTATTCTCTCTTGAGGGCAGTAAGACATATGCTTTGTCTCCAGGACAAAGTTGACGTAGGCGTCTTTTCTTATTAGCAAATCGCCTAGCTTTTTCTTTCGCAAATTCGGAAGATGAAGTTGCTAACCTGCACGATTCGATAATCTTTTCTCTAAGAGCTATAACATATTCATATGACGATTGTGTATCATCGTCAATATTATCGGAAGTTATCAAATCGTGTAACAAGGACATTGGCCCGCGCAGTTGCGCGCCAAAGACAAGTTCGAAAGGAGAAAACCCTGTATGCTCGTTGGGAACCTCTCTATAGGCAAAGAGGACTGCAGGTAAAACCCTGTCCCAATCTTCATGATGATCCTCCGTTATCTTGCCAAATAAGTTCTTTAGTGTCCTGTTAAGACGTTCTACCAATCCATTGGACATTGGATGATAAATACTACTGAGAGACCTTTTAATGTCTAGCGTAGCCATTACCTGAGACATAACGTCCGAAATTAACTGAGTGCCGTGATCCGACAGTATTTCTCCGGGGAATCCCAGACGAGAAAATACGAGCCAAAGAGCATCAGCGATATCGACAGTTGATATGCTCTTCAGAGGAATAGCCTCTGGCCAACGCGTGCACATGTCCACGCAAGTGAGGATAAATTGGTGTCCTCTGGCTGACTTAATTTTGAACGGACCAATGATGTCTATAGCCATTTTCTGAAACGGCCGAATCGGAATATCTGCAGCCTGAATAGGAGCAGCATGTCTCGGACCCCTAGACTTGACCTCTTGACAAATTTTGCAAGATCGGCAATAAATTCGGATGTCTTTATTCACGAATGGCCAAAAGAAGGACGCAAGGACTCTAGTTTTAGTTCTGGAAAAACCCATGTGTCCCGCACACTGAGAATCGTGTGCATGCCGAAGAATTAAGGCTTTCATACAGTTAGGCACCAGAATTTGCGAGTGCATAGACTTGTCCGAGTGTTGTACCATTCGTACCAATATACCATTCTTCATAGTGATATACGATTTGTGATTCGTATTTTGATTGGGATCCCCTTTCTTTGCAAGAAGGAAGTATTTCTTCAAAGAAGGATCCTCTTCTTGATGTTTAACAAACGAGTCATGGGAAATCACCAAGTGCTCGTCTTGGCTATCAACTTCATTACTATTATCAGATGAAGTTGGGGGATTAAGAGCTTGAGCTCTTGTCACCACTGCATTGACCGTTTGAATGTTTTTTTCTTCCCAACTAGAAATTTGTTGCGGGGTGCATTCCTTAACCCCATGAATACGACCGATTATAAGATCCGCAATAGGATTAGGAAGAAGACATGCATGGACATCTCCTGTGAAGAAAGGAGTGTCAATCCTAATAATAGCAGTAGGATAGCTTTCCATAGTACCACCAAATGTAACACATTTGATTGTTTTTCCAGTGGCACAGCAAGGATCTATCAGAGACTCCTTAACCCCGACGGTAGTACATCCCGAATCGAAAAGTACTGAGACTAGCCTATCATTTATTAGACCTTTATCTAAGATGAGAGATCCTCTCCCATCATGCGCAACTGTAGCAGGTAGAGCAGGAAGAGGGTGACCACAACTTAGCGTAGATACAGTTGATGAGTCAAACAATGTTAAGCATTGGGGGCATTCTGTTGGTCTCCCAAAATCGAAAGCACAACCAGTGATAGCCCTAGAGTTACCACTATCATTTGCTGTATTACAGGCTCCATCAAACTCTTGTTGTGCAGAGTTTGCCTGTTGGTAAGGTCTTTTCTTGTTAAACCTAGGTCTGCCTCGATTATCATTTCCCCTGTAATTATTTCGAGTATCATTTCCCCTGTAATTGTTATCATATTGCCTATTGTAATCATCATTCCGGTTTGAATCCCGGTTTCTAAATTCACCATCGTCATAATCTTGACGTCGAGAATGATTACCTCGAAAATTTGAATAGTTATTATTTGGATAGCCTTTGCGAAAGTGTCTCAAATTATTACCACTAAAATTACGAGAACTACCATCTTGTCTCCACTGCATAGACGAAGAACCATCATGTGTTGGATTACTCCGCTTCTGAGTGTAATTTTGATTACTTCCCCTATTCCAATTTTGTTGAGCACCCTGAAATTTTTTTTTGAAATTAGGGCCATATGGTGTTGCCGACGCAGCTGGCAACCCTTCTTTCACTTTAGAATTGCTAACTGTAGCATGGGGATGTGCTGTGGCATACTGACAACAGTATTCCTCCATTTCTTTTAAGTTTTTAGGCTTACGCTCATGAAGGAATGCAAGAAAAGAATCATTAACAGATGACAAAACCTTATCTCGCAATAATAAGTCCATTAGACCTTCATATGTTTTCTCAATCTGAGACAACTCAACCCATCGTGTAAATGTACGACGTATCTTTGTAACAAAATCAGAGAAATCTACTCCATTTTCTGGCAACATTGTCCTAAAACGAAGACGATAGTCTTCTTGTTTTAGTTGATTTTTTTTAGTAATGCTGCCCTGACAACATCATAATTAGTCCTCTCATGTTCGTCTATTGTCATAAGAGTAGTCACTGTGTCACCTGTAAAAAATGGCATCAGTTGTTCAACATATTTTTCCTTTTTTATGTTATGCGTATCGCACAAAAATTGGAATCTATCTAGATAATCTGCTACGTCATCCTTTAAAGGATTGAAATGAGGCAATTTAATCCTACTAACAAACTCCCTTGTCGTACTCGAAGTTGTTTGCTGAGCACCCGTACTCGCCAATTTCAATTTCTCTAACTCCAAAGTTGCGAGTTTTTCATCAAGTTCCATCTTCTGTTTTCTTTCCTCATGTTCCATTTTTCTGATTTCAGCCTCAGCTTGAGCTTTCCTCTCCTCTGCAGCAGCTTGAGCTTTCCTCTCCTCTGCAGCAGCTTCTTTGTCTAATCTCTTTTGTTCAGCTTCTTTGTCTAATCTCTTTTGTTCAGCTTCTTTGTCTAATCTCTTTTGTTCAGCTTCTTTGTCTAATCTCTTTTGTTCAGCTTCTTTGTCTAATCTCTTTTGTTCAGCTTCAAATCTCCTTTCCTCCACCTGCATCTGCAATTTCTTTGTTCAGCAGCCATATCAGCTTCTCTGTCTAGCCTTTTTTGTTCCGCCGCAGCTTCTCTTTCTAATCTTTTCTCTTCAGCCTGAGCTTTTTTCTCTTCTGCAGCTAATGCTTTGTCATACTGAGCAACAACCCATTGTTCTAACTGTTGACCAGTCTTATCAAGGGCTCTCCCTTGTGTAATAAAGTAGTCCAATGTAGACATCTTGTCTAATGAGATCAGAAACCTGAAAAAAAAAATTAAATAAATTACCTTATCCCACTTCAATGGGAGACAAGTCTGAAATGCTAGACTTGTATACTCACTTCACTTTACTGTCTTAGTCTTAGACAAAGACTTTGTATGTTCCTCTTGTTTATAATGTACCCAAAAAATCACTTGAGTACCTGTGGAAAAAAAATTCCCTTATATCCCACTCACTATGGGCACAAGTCTTTTTTATAAAGAACTTGAATATGTATTTCACCTTGTCTCAATCTTTGTAGATAACAAGTCTTTTATCAAAGAACTTGTATAAATATCTTATATAATAATATTTTATTAAGAAACTCTATATGAAGAGTCTACCTTATCAATATTATCAAAACATGACCAAGTATGTGTATGTAGACTGTGCATGACAGTAATGTAGTACAACCAAAAAAAAATACAAAGACAAAAATACAAAACAATACAAATGGCAACACTGTTTTAACCAAAAATGTGTAGAGAAATACACAAGAAAGGAGAGACCTACAGAATACAAACAAAACAAATCGACAATCAAAACTGAAAAACAGACAAAATATTACAAAAACAACGTTAAGTACAATTACATCACAGCTAACATCAATAGCGACCAATTGTCACTAGCAAATTTCCAAATTAAGTAAATTTGCACCTACAGAACGCTTACAGTAAGCCTCGATCAAGTGGCATATTTACCGTAAGACCCACCAACCGAAAAACCCGCAGAAAAATACACCAAAAACAGTAGAAGTAACATAATATAGCAATCAATTTCAATGTGTTGCAGAACAAGTTCAGTCACAGCTGAAACTAAAATAAATTCCTTGCTCCTTGCGAACACAGAAACGAAATGTCAAACGCGCACTGAACGTCAAATCCACTGTAACATAAAGTGGTATTCACGAACCAAAGTTACTATGACCTTCTCAAATTAGGGCTTGCACATTGAATGTTTACTATTTCCACGTACTGTTTACAGACACTTGACCTCCAACAATGTAGCTTGAATGCTCTGACCTAGAAAAGTCTGTTGTTGAATGAAACGTGTAACAACCAGCAGTACTGTTTACAATAGGAACCCGCCTTCTATGCAGTTATGGTCCACGTAGCAAATGCCTAGTAGTTAACTTCAGTACATGTCTTGTTATGCTTTATGTAGCATTATAATATAAATGCTCGTACTGTTTATTTGGGTCAACTGTTGATGACCTATATCTGTCCTGTTGTAGCCAAAACTTGCAAGTGTAGAATTAGCGCTGTGTGTTACGGCTGTCCCGTGTGTAGCTTAGACCCACAGATCAGAAGTGTAATGTGTACTTGTCCTTCTTGTAACTTTATCGTCAAAACTGGAGACATCATACATGTAACAGCCAACCAGGAATGTAAATTTCTGGATCCATAAATGTCAACAATAATGTCAAATGCTCGCTCTGTTCTTTTTAAACCCACAGATCTGGTCCATCAGAAATGTAAGTTTCTAGGCCACATTGGCGACAAGAAATGTATCATAAGAGCCCACGTAACTGGCCACCAGAAATGTAACTGTCTTTTTTTTTCTTGTTGATGTGATCACTGGCCCAAGACAGTATACATGTTGTTAGATGTGTAGTGCGAGCGTATGATGAATTGAGTGTGGGTGCGAATGAAGGCGCGAATGTGTTTAGGCTCGTATAGATGTAGATCCTGCAACCCATACTCTCACATGCAGTAATCAAGGATGCTTTGACACTGCAGGCATGTTTCAAGACATTTATTGACGGGAACACACATAGTATCAACAGGAACAGTCAGTGTAACAAGGTCATGCTGACCTGACATCGATAGGTATACATTTGGCATTCAAAAAGGTAAACATCAGAATAGACGTGCATGGTCAATAGCAAAGTTCTTCAATAATGACAGTTCGTAGCGTCGCCCTTGGCGTCTCTGACTAAACGCGTCAGATGCCTTAGTTACTTTGACACACAGATGCAACTTGGCACTCCCCGCCAATTGCACATATCAGGCTGTAGTATAATAGCCGGAAGCACAGGCCTCGTTCTGACGTCGGCCGTGTACTTCTGTTAAATAGGTTATCATCAACCCTGCAGTAATACTTATTGTAGATAGAAGTTCCGCCAATCTGCGGCTCCCACAATATATCTTCGTCACTGGATTTCTGGACAATATAAGACTAACAGTCTTGGATGGCTACCTCGAGCACAAATATATAAGTTCTGAAATGGCGGATCCGTGAACTGCTGTTCACCCTAGGTAATCCTTTACATGTTCTGCCACCGAAAAGCGTAATAATGCATAAAGGTCGGTATTACCTGGAAAATGAATCCTCAGAACTAAACAAGGAATTCTGTCGTCATCCCGACGCACAGAGATTCACTGGGGAAAACTGCCATAGCAGTTACTTCGAAGATTCTCCCCGAAAAACAATGGACTCTTGGTCCCTTCAGAAAAACAGGACCTCCCGGCTTCCCGGAAGTATATCTCACTCCCGCTTAAAAAACCTTCCCATAGGCCTACGCCGAACTGTCAACCTCTGACCCTAAAGGTCAAACACAATGAATGAATAAACAAGGGAAGACAACCCCTAATCAACCTGACATCGCAGGTAAAGACACAATTATTCTTATGATACAAACATAAGCAAATAACTTGACAGATGACTCCGTCGAAAATGACAGCAACACTAAACAAACAATAAATCGACCTTAATAATCTCACCAAACAAAAAAGCACACTTTACGACCTAAACAAAAATAAAGAACACTCAAACTTTTGACCTTCATCAATGGATGTTTAGGTTGAACCCTTCATTTCCGATGACCAAATGTCATAAACACATACCAAACACATACCTAACACATACGGTGAGCTACTAATTATTTACCACACTTCACATTCTCTCTAGCGCGCAAATTAATCCTTGACACCAGAAATTCCTCAAATGAAGCTTTGGGAAAATGAGACAGGAGGCAAAAGAAACAAGGAAAAGGACAGTTTAATAGAATGCTAGAGAAGATTGAAACTCACGAGAAGACATGGAGATCCCGGACTAAATAAGAAACTAGTCAAAACCAACAATCACCGCCACATATTCAACGGGGAACAACAAGGAGTGATGACCGGTACATTTTATGTGGTTTATTTGACAAAGTTGTTGTTGGTACTGCTGTTGTTGTATAAGTAGGGTTGCTGAGTTTGTCACTCTTTCACAGCCAGTGAAATCTGGGGAGAACTTGTATGCGTTCCGTAGCTGTAATGTAATGTCGTATATAGAGTTTAGGATGGCTAGGAAAGCCGGCACCAGCTTTCTTCTTTCTGCGGCGAGTCCTGGACACATGTGAGCAGCTCATTGTCGTAAATTTATTTTGAGAGAAAGAGTCTTAGAAATAGTGGTCCTGTTTAGAGTGGAGAATGATGGTGAAAGCTCAGTGATAGAAAATGTAGAGAGTAAATAGTTGCTTCACAGAGTGCTGGGGAGAGTAAGGACAGACTTATTTACGACAAATCGTTCCTCTCAATCTTCTCTTCACTCTCCTGGTCAAACAATTATTTGCCAGTTTTCAGACACACACCTGCGCTCACACCGATTTGGTGCTTCAAACACACAGACACACGTAGATACAAACTATATTAAACAGATAGGGGCAATTGTTGGGCTTTGGGTATTCCAACACAGTACTAAATAAGTTTATAAGGTTTATTCTCATTTAAAACAATCACAACAACTATCATGTTGTAGCCTTCGCTTTTACTGGGGTGTGAACCGCTGTCTAAAGGATGTTGATGGTGTCGTAATGACAACGGTCCAACACGGGCGATGCTATTTGGACTTGACAATAATAACGCGAATGTTTCTTTCTTGGAACGTGAAGGAAGGACTTCAATAACAAGCAGGCACGTCAACGAGTGCCAATGTGTATAGGGACGAACTCGTTAGGTTTACTGACATCATAATTTATTTAGGACGAAAATACGTTGACGACAACAGGTTACAGTACTCCAACATGGATTCCACAGTAAACGTACATGTAGCATATATATATAGGCATGGTACAGGCATAATAACTTCCTCACATAAGATCAGGGTTTGACCTTGCGTCAATGTCATGACCGTTAGGACTATTCAACCATAAAGATCTTGGAATAAATATATTGATTCTGTCCTACAATTCTGGTCGGGTACTTTAGTAGCTTGGTACCCCTGACATGGCAGATCCATACATACTTGCATATAATATAAACAACGAAGGTTATGTCCTAGTGCTTGGCTAACCTCTCTTCGTCGCCGTGACTCGTACGACGGCAATCCATATATTATTACAATCCAATAAACCGTAAATGATGAAGCCTTGAATCCTTTATAATATTAAAATACTTTCGGTGAAATTCCCCGTTGATCCATTATAGCACCCCTTTGCAGAAAGGTGCTAGCTAGATGCCAACGAAGGATGGTGACACGAAAGTTCAAGTAAACAATTCACTTCTTACCAAAACTGGTTCGGACTTACGTGTAGTGTAATCCGACAATGACTTCTACCAAGAAGTCATTGTACCAGAAGAATAACTAACCCAACACACTGGGTATATATAGGAATATAGGCAACAGACTCAATGTCTGGCTTGAGATGCTGGCTTTCATTTTTTTAACCTCTGACGTCATCTGCCTTGCTTGGCCACAAGCGCGCACGAATTCCCCTACACCAAATTGTGCATATTCGTGCGTGACAGAAGACATTTATAAAAAACAAACATCAACATAAGTTGGTGTGTACTCACTCAACCGAAGTATAACCTGATGACTACCCGTGAGTGTTTAGAATACAATAAAGGAGGCATCAGCTTCCTTCACACCGTCCGCAAAAAATTTAATTCTATTAAATTTTTTTTCTTTTTTTTCTTTCATTTAATTACCGCGGAGAGGTGAAACAAGCTTACAAATATGTATTATATACTAATAATACTAAGAATGCAAGAGAGGCATATTAATCAAAAAGAGGAGAGTGAACGAACAAAATCAAATTCAACTCAACTCAAAAACAAATATGCATAAAAGCATATCATCACAATTGACCAACTTTGGAACAATGTGGAAGATATGAAAGAAAATCAAAGCATAAAAGGATGATTAATTGAACCCAAATGCAATAAGTAATAAAGAGATATGGTAATACATGAATTTAAAGGAAAAGATGAAAATGTATAAAAATTAAAAAATGAGAAGTGGCAAAAATCAAAGAATATGAATACAACACTTGAAGTCATCAACACACCTAACCGTGTCTAAGGATGAGTAGTATCATTGAATAACTACCAATGACGTATCACTATCTAAAATGAGTGATAGTTACTCGATGTAATCATTAGGATTAAAATATTTATAGTTAATTATATTAAACTAATTAAATATGTTCATTAATCACAATGTACTGAATAATGTTTCAGTTTATTACACTGCTAAAAGTTCAATTAGTTCTTGAAGATTCAAAGTTAACTTCAAAACCAGTTCATAAACACGAAGATCCTTAAAAGTTTTAGTATGTTGAAATACCAAAAATTCCACAAAATATTGTTAAATAGTTCACGATATACTATTGTTTATCTAAATACACAATGTATCTTTACGCAGATAATGTCATAAATACTAAAAGTTATGTGATCATCACTGTTATATATAATTCACTGTTTTTTTGTGTTTTTTTTTTTTTTTCTTCTTTCCGCTTCAAGTAATTCAACGGAATGTTACAACTTTATTCACTTGACTAAGTATGTACCAAAAAAATTTGTCACTGATGCACAAAGTAAAGTTCAAAGAACGTCATGTTTACAAATGTGATGTAGTATGTGTAGAGGCATCCACATTTGTAGGGCGTACCAAGTCGCATGATTCACTCGGGCAGCGGGACAAAATATCAGCGAAAACGTTCTGTGATCCAGGTATTGCCCGGATTGTGAAACAGTAGGGTTGCAATGAAATTGCATATCTGGTGGACTTTGCAGATCTGACGTCTTTGGTGTTTAATGCAGTAAGTGCTTTCTGATCCGTCTCTACAAAGAAATGTGATCCAAGAAGATAACGTTGGAGTTTAGTTATAGACCACACGAGAGACAAAAGTTCCTTATCGAGAACGGAGTACTTTTGTTCAGCCGACGTAAGTTTCCTTGAAACGAACAGTACTGGGTGCAAGGTGCCCGCATACTCCTGTAGTAACACGCTTCCAATACCGTAGGCAGAGGCGTCACTGCGCAAGATGAAAGGAAGGTTCGCATTAGGCAATTGTAACATATGAGGTTTAGAAAAGAATGCCTTAATGGTGTCCAACGCGATTTGGTGTTCCTCCGACCACCGAATCACGTTAGCCGCGCCCTTTTTTAATAACGAAGAGAAAGGTGCAGTAATAGTGGACAGATGAGGTATGAACTTAGCGTAGAACTGAACAAGACCCAATAATGATCTCACTTGTTTCTTAGTTTTGGGAGTAGAAATGTTGAGGATCTTAGAGACATTACTGTCCTCAGTATATAACCGACCGTGACCAACGCGGTGACCTAAAAATGAAATTTCGTGAAAACCCACGAAAGCTTTAGAAGGCTTAGCCGTTAAATTACATGACCGTAAAGTGGACAGTAATGTTTTCAATCCACTAATGTGTTCATCCCATGTGTCATTAAAGAGACAAATGTCGTCAATATATGTAATGACATCGGGACGATGAGACAGTACGCGACGCATCATGCGTACAAATGTAGCCGGTGCATTTACTAAACCGAATGGCATGAAATTATATTGGAATAACCCCCGTGGAGTAGAAAAAGCAGTAAGTGGCTTTGCCTTTTCTGTCAATGGGACTTGCCAATATCCCTTTGAGAGGTCAAGTTTTGTAAAGAAAGTAGAGTTAGACAGTTTAACCAATAAATCTTCTAACAATGGCAATGGTTCCGCGTCAAACTGGGTAAGTTTGTTTAACTTCCTATAATCCACACAGAGACGGATATTGTTATCTTTTTTTCTAATTATGACCATAGAACTAGAATAAGGTGATGTAGATGGTTCAATTATTTTTAACTTTTGCATCTCATCCAATTCCTTATCAACCTGAGAACGAAAGTGCAGAGGTATAGGATATGGACGGACTCGAATAGGTGTATCGTCAGTTAATAGAATGTCGTGTTGAATAACTGACGTACGACCTGGGATGTCAGTGAGAACATCTTGAAAAGATCTAAGAACAGCGGAAACTTGCTGATGTTGATCCACAGACAGATCAGTAGAAATAGTAACGTCATTCCAACTTTCATTAGGATGAAGTGGTACCACAGGTAAAGGTAAAGGTACGTCATGAAAAGAAGATTCTTCTTCTTGAATGACGGATAAAGAAGAATAGTGTTGGATAGGTGGTGTAGGCTCATCGGTTGCCTGAAACACTGACTGAAGATAGTCAGGACGAGTGTAATATTCCTTCAACATGTTGATATGGAAAGTCTTATGCTTTCCCATGACATCGACAATATAATCAACATCGGAGATCCTAGATATTATTTTAAAAGGACCTCTCCAAGTAATAAGGAGACGATTGTCTTTACAAGGCAATAAGACATATGCCTCATCGCCAGGAAGAAGTTGGCGGAGACGTCTATATCTGTTGGCAAAAAGTCGAGCATTTTCTTTAGCTTGTTCTGATGATGTGGTAGCTAATCTACACGCATCTATTATTCTTTCTCTTAAAGAAATCACGTACTCGTAAGAAGATTGAGTTTCATCAGTGATATTATCTTCAATAAGTAAGTCGTGTAGTAACGACATAGGACCGCGCGGTTGAACGCCAAAGACCAATTGAAAAGGAGAAAAATCCGGTAGCCTCATTCTGTACTTCGCGATACGCAAAAAGCGCCGCGGGGAGGACTCTATCCCAATTTTCAGGATGGTCCTGAGTTATCTTTCCCAACAACTGTTTAAGCGTCCTATTCTGCCTCTCAATTAATCCATTCGACATCGGATGGTAGATAGCACTGAGCGATCTATCTATGCCTAATAACTTCATAACTTGGGACATAGATTCCGATATGAATTGGACTCCATGGTCCGATAAGATCTTTCTAGGAAAACCTAAACGTGAGAAAATCAACCACAATGCATCTGCAACACTGGCAGAAGAAGTATTCTTAAGAGGTATGGCCTCTGGCCAACGAGTACACATGTCAATACAAGTGAGTATATGTGTATGACCTCTAGCTGATGGTTGCATAGGACCAATTATGTCAATTGACATTTTCTCAAACGGCCGAATCGGAATGTCCGCAGCCTGAATCGGAGCTGCGTGGTATGGACCACGTACTTTGACCTCCTGACATGTTGTACAGGAGCGGCAGTAAATATTGACATCCCTATGGACGCCTGGCCAATAGAATGCAGATAGCACTCTAGATTTGGTTCTGGAGAACCCCATATGGCCCGCACATTGAGTGTCGTGCGCATGGTGTAATATACGACCTCTCATTGTCGTAGGTACCAAGATCTGAGAACGTACGGATGAATCAGCATCTCGTATCACTCTCACTAATATCCCATTCTTTAAAGCAAATCTATGTTTAGATCCTGTATAAGGAGTATTACCAGTGTTATTAGACAAATGAAAAAATTTTTTTCAAAGAAGCATCATTCTTTTGTAATGTCATAAATGACTCCCGTGAAATAGGAGTGTTAACATCATCATTATTACCTTGGACAGTAGGTACAGTAGGTGTATCTTGCAACATATCATGAGCTTGTGCTCTAGTTACAACTGCATTAGCAGTATGTATATGTCGCTTTTCCCAATTAGCAATTTGCTGTGGGGTACACTCTTTAATGCCATGTATCCGACCAAGTATTATGTCACAAACTGGTGACGGGAGGAGACATGCATGTACATTTCCTGAAAAAAAATGGAGTGTGAATATTAATTATAGCTGTGGGAAATGTTTCTACAGTTCCTCCAAACGTGCGGCATTTAATGGTCTTTCCAGTGGCACAGGATGGGTTGACCAAAGAGCTTCTGACGCCGATCGTAGAGCAACCTGAATCGAAAAGGACAGAGCATGGAATAGAATTTATAAAACCACGATTGAAATTAAGTCTTCCTTCTCCATTGTGAGCTGAAGTAGCCGTACACACAGCTGGTAGACTGGGTAACACATGTCCGCAACGGAGTGTCGTGATCGCCTTGGGCTGGAACAGGGTTTTACATTCTTGGCAACACTTTATCTGTTCATAATCAATAGAACAAGACATTGCATTATGAGTGTTATTATTCGTATTATTCTCTTTGTTAACTTGTGTGTCAACAATAGCTACATTAGTTTGATGGCGTGGCCCTCTGCTAGAAGATCTAACTCTACGTCGCGATCGATTGTGACTATCATTTCTAAAATTGCCATTATTATCATTTCTGCTTGTGTTACCGTATTGATTTGAATGATAGTTAGCGCTATCACTGTTATGGCTTTGACCATAAAATCTATTACGAGAATCTTGTCTATTGTTAGGATTCTGAGATTTAGATCGCCAATTTTGTTTATAAGTACCTACTTGATAATTTCCACAATTATTGTTATCCCAATCTCTTGATTTGTGAAATTGACCCCACGAATTGTTATATGGAGAAGAATGCTGAAATTGTTTCCCCTTATAAAAATTACAAGAATTGAAATTCTCGTTATTTCCCTTTTTGTAGTTTCTGTCATTACTTAAAGAGCGATGGCGTCTGCGATAATCTTTTTGTATAGCAAAAGCAACGGGAAATTCATCTTTAACCTGAGTATTCCCAAAATTCAAGTTTGGGTGTGCAGTACAGTATTGTACACAGGTTTGCTGCATTTCATTTATGCTTGAATGTTTATGTTCGTGCAAAAAAGCAAGAAAAGCTGGGTTTACCGAGGACAAAACTTTATCGCGTAATAATAAATCTCTCAATGCGTCAAAAGTTTTATCCGTCTTGGATAATTCGATCCATCTATCCAATGTAAGTGCTATTTGATCAATAAAATCGTTAAAATGTTTTCCAGTTTGTGGGAGCATAGATTTGAATTTTAAACGATATTCATTCGCTGTCATTTGATATTTAACAAGTAAAGCAGTTCTGAGAGCCTCATAGTTATTTTTTATCAGCAGTAGTTGCAATATGATATACTGACATGGCTTCACCTGTAAGTAGTTCTGATAATTTTACACAGTATTGAGATTTTTCCACGTGATAGGCCTCGCATGTTGCCTCGAACCTATGTAGATAATGAATCACATCGTCCGATGGAGGATTAAATTTTGGCAATATTAAATGAAAATTTTTAATATTCCCTTGTTTAGACGAATTTTGGCCCTCCTGAGACTTTTGAGCAATAGCCTCCTGAGATAATCGAAACTGATTAAATTCTAATTCCTTCATTTCTTTTTCATGTTGAATTTGAAGTTGATATTTTCTTGTATTTTCTTCAGCTAACAATCTCCTTTCTTCTATTTCTTTTGCTTTATGTTCTGCCTCCAATTGAAGTCTTTTGTTGTCTGCCTCAATCTGAAGTTTCTTATGTTCCGCCTCACGCTGAAATCGTTTCTCATTCTCTTCAGATTCAAATTTCCTCTTCTTATCATTTTCTTCTGCTTCAAATCTCAAATTTTCTTGTTTCAGGAGTTCTAATTTCCTCTGTTCAGCTTCTATCTCTTGAGCCTTTTTGTATTCTGATAGTGCGAATGCTTTCGCCTCGTCAGGAGCCATCCCAACGGATTTTGCCTGTTTCATAAAATATTCAAGCGACGACATTTTGATTTACTCAAATAATTATCAATTAATTTACTTTAAGTGTGTGCAATACGTTCTTGTCTAAGAACGGTACCTAATTATCACTTAAGTATACTAAATATTATTAATCAATGAAAATAATTTATACAATGAAATATTAAGAACAGACAAGAGACATAGACAATAGCAACAACAATGACAAGACGAGATAATCAAAGACGAAGAAGACGATCGCAGAGGTCAACAAAATTAAAATGTGAAAATAAAATAGAATGTCGTAAAAATTTACGATGATAACTGCGATAAAAAATTACACAAGACAATTGACAAGACAGTGTAAAAACATATGTTTTGTAAAAAAAAAAAAAACTCAAAGAAAGCCAGGTTAGAAGGATAATAATCACATACAAGATACATCATAAAACCAAGGTACGAATAAAAATAGCTACGAAAACCGATTAAGACTTGACACTACAGCTAAACAGATACTATTATAAGGAGCAACTAGCGATCTGAACGTCGGCAAGGTTTCTAGCCTTGTACCGGGATTATCGCTCAATTGAAACTTACAAAAGGAGCCCTACAGAACATCTGACAAAGAGCCCGAATCAGCTTCGAGATGAACCTCGTTTGTCAGATCGACCTCCCTACCGCCCAGAACAAACATGGAACATAAAACATGCATCACAAGAAATACTACAATGGACATATTAAAAAACGGCTCAGCTAACATAAGACGGTGACAACGAACAGAGTAATACTCATCATTTCGTGATAAAATGCAATTTCTAGGATTGCAGAGTCTTGCACTCCGGCGCTGTATCACCGAGGAAGCTTACGTAGCACCTGGTAGAGTCCGCAAATGATAGAAGCAGTTGAGTCCATCTTGACCTTGAGTAGCCGTTAGATTTTATAACCAGTCCAGGATGTTGTCGCCTTGAAAGACTGCATTTTTCTTTTCAACCGAGTTGGATTGAGTTCGATTCCGTAACTGAAAAAAATGGACATTTTCAGACCACACTGCGCCGCCATAGTTGTAGCCTTCGCTTTTACTGGGGTGTGAACCGCTGTCTAAAGGATGTTGATGGTGTCGTAATGACAACGGTCCAACACGGGCGATGCTATTTGGACTTGACAATAATAACGCGAATGTTTCTTTCTTGGAACGTGAAGGAAGGACTTCAATAACAAGCAGGCACGTCAACGAGTGCCAATGTGTATAGGGACGAACTCGTTAGGTTTACTGACATCATAATTTATTTAGGACGAAAATACGTTGACGACAACAGGTTACAGTACTCCAACATGGATTCCACAGTAAACGTACATGTAGCATATATATAGGCATAGTACAGGCATAATAACTTCCCCACATAAGATCAGAGTTTGACCTTGCGTCAATGTCATGACCGTTAGGACTATTCAACCATAAAGATCTTGGAATAAATATATTGATTCTGTCCTACAATTCTGGTCGGGTACTTTAGTAGCTTGGTACCCCTGACATGGCAGATCCATACATACTTGCATATAATATAAACAACGAAGGTTATGTCCTAGTGCTTGGCTAACCTCTCTTCGTCGCCGTGACTCGTACGACGGCAATCCATATATTATTACAATCCAATAAACCGTAAAGGATGAAGCCTTGAATCCTTTATAATATTAAAATACTTTCGGTGAAATTCCCCGTTGATCCATTATAGCACCCCTTTGCAGAAAGGTGCTAGCTAGATGCCAACGAAGGATGGTGACACGAAAGTTCAAGTAAACAATTCACTTCTTACCAAAACTGGTTCGGACTTACGTGTAGTGTAATCCGACAATGACTTCTACCAAGAAGTCATTGTACCAGAAGAATAACTAACCCAACACACTGGGTATATATAGGAGTATAGGCAACAGACTCAATGTCTGGCTTGAGATGCTGGCTTTCATTTTTTTTAACCTCTGACGTCATCTGCCTTGCTTGGCCACAAGCGCGCACGAATTCCCCTACACCAAATTGTGCATATTCGTGCGTGACAGAAGACATTTATAAAAAACAAACATCAACATAAGTTGGTGTGTACTCACTCAACCGAAGTAAAACCTGATGACTACCCGTGAGTGTTTAGAATACAATAAAGGAGGCATCACATGTGTTACATAAAAAAATATCATAAATACAGAAAATACAAATAACAAGATGGGGGGGGGGGGGCGGGGTGAAGAGGATTGGTATCGACTAATCCCTTCCCGCTTGTATTAGACAAAGATAAACCCAGTTCAAAGATAGATAGTTATCAGGAACATAGGTAATGTAACCCAACAGTGAATTTAATTACTCTGAAAAAGGTGTTACAATATTAGGTATAGGTGGTAGACAAAAATCCTGTTTTCCCCAATTGTTCTTCCCTTTACTAAGAAAATGAAAAAAATGGGCCGGGGGGGGGGGGGGGTTAACCGAGTTAACAAAATATCCCACCTAAAGGAACAATGATGGGTATACAGAAAAAGGTATTACCCGGTAGGCAAGTTAACAAATGGTTTGCAAAAATTAATTTCCTGTCATTCATGCACGCGCGTGAGGATCCACACTCATACACACACACACACACACACACACACACACTTACCGATTGCAGCATCAGACAATCCATAGAATTATATAAACAGCAATTATACTCTTGACCTGTGAAAATGTCTAGTACTTCGATGTCCCGCCCCAGATGTAGTGAGGTTTGCTGATAGCAAATATTCCCACTTATCGCCGGACTTGAAGCCTAAGAGTTCTTGTGTTTTATTATATAAAAAAAGGAGTCTATGGGATGGCACTGACACAATTCAACACAGGGGTGAGGATGGAGTGGTCTCTTTAATTTCGCTGCTGGAGATAAAATTCCTTCAAGGCGTGATGATAGCAACTGACCGGTAGGTTTTTAATCCATTGAGGAAAAACTAGCCCAGTCACAGTTACAGGTAAATAAGTACTCTCTCACAGTAGGGCAGTAAATAAAATATCGCTACTGGCACTGTTCATCTTCCAGTTTATCTTACAGATTGTAATTTAATTTGATGATTGTTTTAAAATGTTCTTGGGTAGGCTTTCTTTCATATAATTATGATAGCTAGGTCGCATCGGACCGCCACAAGATTAAATTTAAAAATGTTTCATCAATATGTCTGGAAGTTTTAAGATGTATGATTTCTTTATTGCTGATATCGCAGGTTACGATCACTCGTTTTGCACAGAATAGAATTCACTGCAAATATAAATGAAAATCCAGGGGAAAATCTAACATGATTTCAAATATAGCTAGTGCTTCTGTCAAGGTCTGGCCAACGAGTGATAACATGCATTTCTTCATGATCTGTATATATCTAAAATGAAATGTAAGATGAGTGGGACATGAGAAAATTGACACCTTTTTAGATCTCAGGAAACTTTAGGGGATCTGACCGCCAGACTAAAGAGAGATGCCGCCCCTGGTCTTCTGTATCTCCGCTCGTTGCGTGCGCGTCGTCTTTCCCGTTCGCTCCTACTGTGATTAACACCGAGATGCGAAATACCGGCAGGAAACTTGCGTCGCGTTTCAGGGACCACTACTGTCTCTTTGATAGCGTGCCGCTAGTCTTTCCTGAGATCTCTTCCGTGTCTTTGATCGTGGTCGCTACTATCGTTTGATGCTGGCAACGCCTCCCACTGGCCAAGTTAATGAAAATAACTGCATATGATTGCTCAAGAGATATTCGTGGGCGTGATTTAACCTCTCCTTAAATCAATGCGATGACCAGAATGAACGGTAGATAAACTGTCCACATATTAATCAGCAAACGTGTTGACCATCTGCGTGGAAAGGTTGCATAGCTAATGAGTCCAGGTGAAAAAAAAATCCCGTTTGACGAAAAGTTACCAAAATATTCGGGGGCACTGATGCTATCCGAAAGGGTCGTTACGAAGGGTCGTACCATATCATCCAACACTTCAGGGGTACCGATGTTATGAGAGGGTTCTTACCATCATCTAACAAATTCAGGGACGGCTACGTTGTCTGTCACACTCATGTTCAATTGATTTGTATGGATGGGTGTAATGTTTGAATTTTGTACATTGTTTCCTAATTTACCTTATCCCAGCGACGATTAAAAAAAAAATAGTCCTAAACGTATTTTTATAAATGAAAATAATTATAACAAGATTTAACTTGAAGAAACACCACTATAAGCGGTGGATTCATGCACATATCATGACATCAATATAGACATAGTTGGAAGGACGGACAAGGATATCAAAATAAGAATACAAAAGACTAGAGGGGCTTTTATTGCACTGGAAAATAAATGGAGATCAAAAGAAATCGTCCAACAAAAAAGTTAGAATCTTCAACTCAAATGTCAAGTCAGTCCTACTGTATAGCTCTGAAACATGGAGAACAACAAAAATGCCAACCAGAATGCTTCAGACTTTCATACATGAGTGCTTGCGTAGAATAGAATGATTGAAATTGTGCGACAAGGTTACCAATGTGGAACTGTTGACTAGGTTACCAATGTGGAACTGTTGACAAGGTCACCAATGTGGAACTGTTGACAAGGTCACCAAGGTGGAAATGTTGACAAGGTCACCAATGTGGAACTGTTGACAAGGTCACCAAGGTGGAACTGTTGACAAGGTTACCAATGTGGAACTGTTGACAAGGTTACCAAGGTGGAACTATTGACAAGGTTACCAATGTGGAACTGTTGACAAGGTCACCAAGGTGGAACTGTTGACAATGTTACCAATGTGAAACTCTTGACAAGGTTACCAATGTGGAACTGTTGACAAGGTTACCAATGTGGAACTGTTGACAAGGTTACCAATTAGGAACTGTTGACAAGGTCACCAATGTGGAACTGTTGACAAGGTTACCAATATGGAACTGTTGACAAGGTTACCAATGTGGAACTGTTGACAAGGTTACCAATGTGGAACTGTTGACAAGGTTACCAATGTGGAACTGTTGGCAAGGTTACCAATGTGGAACTGTTGGCAAGGTTACCAGTGTGAAACTGTTGACAAGAATCAAACTAGCTCCAGTGGAACAAGAAATGAGAAGACGCTGGAGATGGATAGGATACAATCAATCAATACCCTTTAACTCCTCGAGGAGCATAGGCCTTCAACAAATACATGCCAAGTCTTCCTGTCCTGTGCCATCCGCTCAAGTTCTTTCCATGTTTTCCTCATCATATTCACCTCTGCATCTAGTTTTCTTCTCCATGTGTTTTTGGTCTACCTCTGCCTCTCTTTCCCTGTGGATTCCAGAACAAGGACTGCCTTGTAATGCTATCAACAGGTTTCCTCAATGTGTGTCCTATCCATCGCCAGCATCTTCTTCTCAGCTCTTGTTCCACTGGCACTTGTCTGGTTCTTGTCATCAATTCCACATTTGTGACTTTGTCATGCCATTTCAGTCCTTCTATTCTACGCAAGCACCCATTCATGAAAGTCTGTGTAGCTTTTTGGTTGTTGTTTTTGTTGTTCTCCGTGTCTCAGAGCCATACAATAGGACTGACTTGACATTTGAGTTGAAGATTCTTATTTTCGTGTTGGACTAGATTTCTCTTGTTCTCCATATGTTTCCCAATGCAATGAAAGCGCCTCTTGCTTTTTGTATTCTTATTTTGATATCACTGTCTGTCCCTCCAACTTTGTTTATATTACTACCAAGATATGTGTACGATTCTACATCCTTTAGTGGTGTTTCTTCAAGTTCAACCTTGTTATCATTTCTTGCATTTATTCTCATCATCTTTGACTTTTCCCTGTGTGGCATAGGATTTACATCGAGGAAACTGTTGATGGCATTACATGGCGGTCCTTATTCTGGAGTGTCCAGGATTCGAGAGACAGAGTTATACCAAAAAATATAGAGAAGAGAACTGGAGATGGAAATGAAAACGATGAGGTAGAGACGGAAAAAACGTCAACTGATGTCATGTGACAGAAGGACGTGGCACGTGTTTGATGAAGACCTTTGCTCTTTGGGGAGTTTGATATTGATGATTGGCGAAAAATATTTGTAAGTACATTTTCTTAATTGCACCTGTCTTCTAAACTACACCCAAAACAAGTGAATTGCTTACGCAGTGGTTAATAAAAGAACATAGAAATATGATCCATTTTATAATTTCCTTGTAATGTATTGTTTTGTTTGTTTTCTATTTTCTTGGAAATTTTCTAATCACATTTATGTATATGTACATTTATTTAAGTAAATACAAAATTAAGATCACATTATTCGGAAGTTAAACACTGAAATACAACAGAAGGATGAGAGGAACTTAAGCTGTGTTTAATACAAAGTTGCTATAAGGTTATTACAGATGCGTTCTATTTGCAGAAGTTATTGGAACATCTTACAGTGGAATGGAGGGATCAGGGATGAAACAATTACGTTTGTGACAACAACAACAACAACAAAAGTTGTATTCGTGGAACAATAAAGTCAGGATCAAACCCGGGCGACGGCATTTGAGGATTTTTCGTCGACCGGGATTTGGACTGGATTAACTCGAGACCTGACGAGAACATTTGAAGAAGTGTCGTCGACCAGGGATTGGCGGCTCCTGCGCCGACCCAGCTCTAATGGGTACCTCCGAAATCGGAGAATATCTGCCTGAATGGCGAGGGACACCTGTCTCTGTACAAGATAAAAAGGGATACTCACGTAAAATCAATGTCAGGTTAGACATTAAAATAACAACCTGAGATTTCGCCTCGAGTATTAGCGGGCGTACGAAAAAAAAAAAACACAAAAAAAAACGCAACACAAAATTACTGTTAGCGTGTTACTGTTAGGGTTCGGACTGTTAACTAGGGTTCGTAGTGATTAAGTGACATGGCGTGCATCTTGACTTCTAAAGATACCAGGTTCTATTCTCAATTCAGGAAATATAATTTATGGAATTTATCTTTCAGAACCAGCGGTCCTAATTATGTCATGCTCCCCCTGATCTCCTGGGTAGTGAGATCGGATCCCAAGCCTTCTCGGATAAGAGCGAAAAAATAGGAGGTCCTGTGTGCAAGTTTTGCACGTTAAAAATAACTCGACAGTTGGAAATTGTAAAGAGTAGGACACACGGCCTATGCCGTGACAAAATGTAAAAAAATTTAGGAAAACCTACCCACCACAAAAATATTTATAGGATGTGTGATTCCTGCATGCACACACTGGGATCCTCGCCGGTTCTACGGAGTCGTGCACTGTGCTGAGATCCTCCTCTTGTGTGACCTAAAAGGCGGAGGGAGGGGTAAGATCAGAGCACTAATGGAGTTGTCCGTGTGCAAAGAAAATGGTTCTTACAACCAAACCAAATATCCTCTCCCCTTACACTCACAAATGTAAAATTTCCTTAAGGCATTTCGAATACCGTTTATTCTAAGCTGGTACTGGATACATTATTCGCAAGGAAATCCAGTTTAACGAGAATTAAATAACGCGGCACAAGCGGCAGACAACGATTGTTATTATCCTTTTTCAATGAATTAGAGTCATTTAAACCAGGGAAAGCACCTGACTTGGCCCCCTAGGTGTAGGCAATAGAGCACTACAAATGCGTTCCTTGGGGATTTAGACAGACAAATATTTACATTATATTGTTTGAGTGAAGAATGGAATGGAACACGAACTACGCCCGTCTGTATCGCAAGTTTTTAAATCTGCGAGAAAGTGTGAATATGTGCCGTGTGCAGAAACATTTGTACCGGGAAAAAAAGGAAGACTTTTTAAGGTGAGCCATATAAGGCAAGTTGTACAATGCGACTAATATGAGGTTGTACATGTGGCTGACAATTTCATGATGTAAGACAAAGTGTTACGGTAACCATCACTATAAAAGCATGTGAATGATTGGTGCAGGCTTCCTGTAGGAGGACTTTTCGCGGTGGTAGCTCTTTCAGGAAACGACACTAAAAGATCCATAGAATCATACATATACCTTGGCAGCAATATAGACACAGATGGGGTGGGGGGACAGACAATGATATCAAATTAAGAATACAAAAGTCGAAGTAAGAATACAAACGTCAAAGTAAGAATGCAACAGTCAAAGTAAAAATACAAACGTCAAAGTACGAATACAAAAGTCAAAGTAAGAATACAAAAGTCAAAGTAAGAATACAAAAATCAAAGTTAGAATACAAAAGTCAATGTAAGAATACAAAAGTGAAAGTAAGAATACAAACGTCAAAACAAGAATACAAAAGTCGAAGTAAGAGTACAAATGTCAAAGTAAGAATACAAAAGTGAAAGTAAGAATACAAAAGTGAAAGTAATAATACAAAAGTAAAAGTAATAATACAGAAGTGAAAGTAATAATACAAAAGTCAAGGTAAGAATACAAAAGTGAAAGTAAGAATACAAACGTCAAAACAAGAATACAAAAGTCGAAGTAAGAGTACAAAATGTCAAAGTAAGAATACAAACGTCAAAGTTAGAATACAAAAGTCAAAGTAAGAAAACAAAAATCAAAGTAATAATACAAAAGTGAAAGTAATAATACAAAAGTGAAAGTAATAATACAAAAGTGAAAGTAATAATACAAAAGTCAAAGTAAGAATACAAAAGTCAAAGTAAGAATACAAACGTCAAAGTAATAATACAAAAGTCAAAGTAAGAATACAAAAGTCAAAGTAAGAATACAAACGTCAAAGTAAGAATACAAAAGTCAATGTAAGAATACAAACGTCAAAGTAAGAATACAAAAATCAAAGTAAGATTACAAAAGTCGAAGTAAGAATAGAAAAGTCAAAGTAAGAATACAAAATTCAAAGTAATAATACAAAAGTCAAAGTAATAATACAAAAATCAAAGTAAGAATACAAAAGTCAAAGTAAGAATACAAAAGTCAAAGTAAGAATATAAAAGTCAAAGTAAGAATACAAAATTCAAAGTAATAATACAAAAGTCAAAGTAATAATACAAAAATCAAAGTAAGAATACAAAAGTCAACGTAAGAATACAAAAGTCAAAGTAAGAATACAAAAGTCAAAGTAAGAATACAAAAGTCAAAGTAAGAATATAAAAGTCAAAGTAAGAATACAAAAGGCTTGAGGAGACTACATTGCATTGCAAATGTATGAAGATCAAAAGAAATAACAAGAATTTTCAATTAAAATGTCACGTCAGTCCTACTGTCACGCGCTGGATCTTGGAGAACAACACAAACAGCAACTAAGACGCTACAGACTTTCATAAATGGGTGCTTGTGTAGAATAGAAGGATGGAAGTGGTGTGTGACAAGATGACTAATATGGAACAGATGACAAGAACTAGACAAGGGCCAGTGGAACATGAGATGAGAAGAAGACGCTGGAGATGGTTAGGACACACACAGAGGAAACCTGTTGATAGCATTACAAGCCAGTCCTTGTTCTAGAACACCCGGGGTAAGAGAGGTAGAGGGAAACCAAGGAACACGTGGAGAAGAGAACTGAAGACAGACATGAAGGGGATGAAGAAGGCAAGGAAAGAACTTGAGCTGATGATGTAAGACAGGAGGCCTTGACCTATGTTTGTTGATGTCCTATGCTCGTTGGGGAGCTAAAAAGTATGATGAAGATTTGTTTACTGATTGTAAAACTCCAATGCTCCTCTATTTACGAATATCTAAACTTTCAGAAATACAATAATTTAGAAACAGGTTGGTTTGACTTGATGATGTCAGTGCGAAATTATATTAACGAAAGTTAACAGTGTCACCATAAAGCGATAGTTAGAGCGACACCAAAAGCTTTGAAAGAACCATTAATGTTACCAGAAGAGACAATGAGAAATGGTGACGTCAAAAAAATGGTAGGAACTACATACTGCATCAAATACAGAGAGAGAGAGAGAGTCATAAAATTAAGTGCTTTGGCCGTCTCAGAAGAATGAAGCCCAATCAATTATTAATATTCACATACAACAGTAGAAGATCGGCTTATAGATCAGGGAGAGGACAAAGAGGCAGATGAAACAAGACGTTCTAGAAATACTAAAGAAAATAATTACAGCAATCAACAATAATCAAACAATACATCTTGGACATAAAAAGAAATGTAATCTTTGTGTTAAAATCCGTGCATGGAAGCGAGTCATTGGTCATGACTAGAACCCACAAAAGATAGCTTCAAACCTCAGAAATAAAGTATCTGATGAAGGTGGTTGAAGTAACAAGGAGGAAGGTGGTTGAAGTAACAAGAAGAAAGGTGGTTGAAGTAACAAGGATGAATGTGTTTGATGTAACAAGAAGGAAGGTGGTGGAAGTAACAAGGATGAATGTGGTTGAAGTAACAAGGATGAAGGTGGTTGAAGTAACAAGGATGAATGTGGTTGAAGTAACAAGAAGAAAGGTGGTTTAAGTAACAAGGATGAATGTGGTTGAAGTAAAAAGAAGGAAGGTGGTTGAAGTAACAAGGATGAAGGTGGTTGAAGTAACAAAGATGAATGTGGTTGAAGTAACAAGGATGAATGTGGTTGAAGTAAAAAGAAGGAAGGTGGTTGAAGTAACAAGGATGAAGGTGGTTGAAGTAACAAGGATGAATGTGGTTGAAGTAAAAAGAAGGAAGGTGGTTGAAGTAACAAGGATGAATGTGGTTGAAGTAAAAAGAAGGAAGGTGGTTGAAGTAACAAGGATGAAGGTGGTTGAAGTAACAAGGATGAAGGTGGTTGAAGTAACAAGGATGAAGGTGGTTGAAGTAGCACGGATGAAGGTGGTTGAAGTAACAAGGATGAAGTTGGTTGAAGTATAAAGAAGGAAGTTGGTTGAAAAACAAGGATGAAGGTGGTTGAAGTAAAAAGAAGGAAGGTGGTTGAAGTAACAAGGATGAAAGTGGTGGAAGAAACAAGGATGAAGGTGGTTGAAGCAAAAAGAAGGAAGGTGGTTTAAGTAACAAGGATGAAGGTGGTTGAAGTAACACGGATGAATGTGTTTGTGAGGTGACAGCCCTCGGCTGCCACTTTTCCTGGTGCTCCTTTCGACGTTTTCTCCCCTCCTCTGCTTGTTGTGTGAGCCTCTCTTCGCTCAATCTGAGGTGGCGCCGTAAATAGCATCTCCACTTAGTGCGATCGGCAGCTTCATCCTCCCATGGTGCTGGATCCATGTCCAGTGCCCTCATATCTCTCTTGCACACATCTTTGAAGCTCAGCTGTGGTCGCCCAACTGTTCTCTTGCCATCTGCTAATTGTCCGTAGAAGATATCTTTTGGGATGCGACCATCTTCCATGCGGCGAACATGGCCAAGCCAGCGAAGTCTGCGATGTCTAAGCAGTGTATACATACTTTGAAGGCCAGCACGTGACAACACCTCGACATTTGTCACTTTATCTTTCCACGAAATGCCGAGTATGCGGCGTAGACACCGTAAATGGAAGGTATTGAGCCTTCTTTCTTGCTTAGCATAGGTCGTCCAGGTCTCGCTGCCATATAGGAGTGTGCTGGTGACGCAGGCATTATATACCGAAGCTTTGGTCTTCATTGTGAGTTTGGAGTTTCCCCAAACACGCGATGTGAGGCGGGCAAAGGTAGCTGCAGCTTTGTCAATGCGGCTGTCGATTTCTGTATCCAGTGAGAGTTTGTCATTGATGGTAGACCCTAGGTATGTAAAGTGATGCACCACTGCCAATTCATAGTTATCGATAGTGATAACTGGTGCAGTCCCGCATCCTGACTCAGCACATTCGTTTTCTTTAGACTTATTGTGAGGCCAAAGTCCTTGCATGCTTTAGTGAAGCGATTCATCAAGTTCTGAAGCTCCTGTTGGCTTTGAGTGACGACTGCAGCATCATCAGCGAACAACAAGTCTCTTATAGTGACCCTTCTGATTTTTGTTTTTGCCTTCAGCCTTGAAAGATTAAACAGACGGCCATCTGACCTAGTGTGAAGGCATATTCCTTCAGTTGCATCTCTGAATGCATGTTTCAAGAGTAAGGCAAAGAAGATCCCGAAGAGGGTCGGAGCCAGAACACAGCCTTGTTTAACGCCACTTCGTATGTCAAAGGGCTGTGACGTGCTTCCAGCATATTGGACTGTTCCCTTCATGTCGTCATGGAATGACTTTATCAATTCCAGCATTTTAGAAGGGCAGCCTATTTTCAGGAGGATTTAGAAGAGTCCATCCCTACTAACCAAATCAAATGCTTTTGTGAGGTCTATAAAGGCGATATATAAAGTCCTTTTCTGCTCTCTTGATTTTTCCTGAAGCTGGCGGACAGAGAAGATCATGTCTGTTGTTGATCTACCAGCTCGGAATCCACACTGTGACTCTGGATATATGCGCTCAGCTAATTTGTGTAGTCGCATTAAGACGACTTTGGCAAAAACCTTACCAACAATACTAAGAAGAGAGATGCCTCTGTAGTTATTGCAATCACTGCTGTCTCCTTTATTTTTGTACAGTGTCACAATCTTGGCATCTCGCATGTCTTGAGGAATAGTTGTCTCTTCCCAGCACTGGCACAGCATCCTATGCAGGGGATGTAATAGCGTGCTCTTACAGCATTTGATTAAATCAGGAGGAATCCCATCACTGCCTGGTGCTTTGCCAGAGTCCAAGCTATCAATGGCCTTGCTGAGTTCCTCTAATGTTGGTTCGGCATCCAGCTCCTCCATAGATGACAGACATTTGACAGCATCAAGGGCTGCAGGCGTAACGGTATTTTCTCTAGCATAAAGCTCAGAGTAGTGCTCGACCCACCTCTCCATCTGCTTACCCTTATTGGTTATCTTCTCTCCGCTGATAGTTTTTAGCGGTGCCGTCTTACTTTTTTGGGGGCCAAGTGCTTTCTTTATACCGTCATACATTTGTTTAATGTTGCCTGTTTGCGCTGCGATCTGGATGCTCTCACTGAGCTGGAGCCAATAGTCATTTGCACAGCGTCGAGCAGTTTGTTGAACTTTGCTTCTCGTAGCCTTCAGGATCTGTAGGGTTCTAGCACTTGGTGAACGTTTGTATTCATTCATAGCACTGCGCTTAGCTTCAATGACAGGTGCCATCACATCTGATGAAGCATCAAACCAGTCGTTTGACTTTGCCGTTTTCTTACCAAAGGTGGCAAGTGCAGTACTTTGAATGGTGTTCCGTAGATGCTACCAGTTCTCTGTAATAGTATCACCATGCTGAGGGCTGCTGAGCACTTTCTTGAAGGTCGCGGTAAATTGAGCGATCATGACAGGGTCTGACATCTTGCTGGTATCAATGCATGGTTTCCCTTCATGTCTGACACGATAGAGTTTTCTTGGTTGTGCTCTGATTTTGCAGCAAACCAAGGAGTGATCTGTATCACAGTCTGCACTATGGTACGAGCGCGTGGAGAGCACAGACCTGAGAAGTGGCCTTCTGACGAGAATCAGGTCCAGTTGGTGCCAGTGCTTGGATCGTGGGTGTCTCCATGACACCTTATGCTGGGGTTTTGTCTGAAAGTAGGTGTTGGTCACGCAGAGGTCATGGTGGACACAAAGCTCTAAGAGCCGTTGTCCATTTTCATTCATCTTGCCAATACCAAACCTGCCCAGACATGAAGGCCATGAAACATTATCGGCACCCACTCTAGCGTTAAAGTCACCAAGGAGAACAAGCTGTCCTTGCCTAGGTGTGCTTTTGATGACTGCTGCTAGATTCTCGTAGAACTCATCTTTAGCTTCTGAGGCAGAGTACAGAGTAGGAGCATACACACTGACAAGGGTGATGGGACCTGTGCTAGTTTGCAGGCGGAGCGTTAACAGGCGTTCTGATCCATTCTCGCCTGGTTCAACCATTTTAGTTAGCGATTTTTTGACCGCAAAACCTACTCCGTGTTCTCTAGTTTTATTAAGATCTTTCCCTTGCCAATAAAATGTGTAGTCCTTCTCGCTCACCGTTCAAGAGTCCGCCAGGCGCGTTTCCTGAAGTGCAACTATATCCACCTGAAGTCGTTTAAGCTCATCATTAATTATGGCTGTCTTCCTTACATCGTTTACGTCCTGTAGGTTTTCAGATAGTCCAGTCAACATAGTCCGGACGTTCTGCATCCTAATCTGAGAGTTTGCTTATTTCTATTATTCTGATAATTGCTTGGTGCAAAATTTTCTGTCCACAGTTCGGGTTTGACCCTAATCCCCATGCACCCAATGGGGAAAGCAGACAGTGGCGGGACAACACCTTATTGACTGGGGGCTGCCCAGCTTGAAGCGGGCGGTAGCTGTCCAGTGAGATCCCAGAACCTCTCCCACTGTCGGAAGTAGCCTCTGGCGC
This sequence comes from Oreohelix idahoensis, assembly GCA_024509875.1. Classification (NCBI taxonomy): domain Eukaryota; kingdom Metazoa; phylum Mollusca; class Gastropoda; order Stylommatophora; family Oreohelicidae; genus Oreohelix; species Oreohelix idahoensis. The sequence goes on from JAMPIV010011646.1 coordinate 79,642, forward strand.
CATGTCCTACGCCAATTGGGCAAAATGCTTATAACCGGTAACTGCTACTTCCCGTGTATTGCCGACACCTATAGGGTGAAGCTGGAGTGTCCTCTCCAGGGCGCGAGCTTGGGCACAGTTATATGGAGATCAAGCTGTTGCCTATGCAGCATGTTTCCCCTCTCCACACAGCTGGTAGATCCAAAGGAACGGCAGTAGCCGATACAGTTTGGTACCAGCCACGTCGCAGGAGTTGCCAGAATAATATCGAATTGACATTAGACTGCCTTAGGGACTCCGACTCCGGATTTATCCTCAGGGTTTACTCCCGAAGCCAATTCCATAAATGGATATTCCAGCAAGGCAGCGGTGGTTTGAATTCAGAGTTCCTTCTCTTAGATAAGCTACCAACCAAGGATCAGGAGCCCTATCTGCCCGAAGTGGTGGAAGTAACAAGGATGAATGTGGTTGAAGTAACAAGGATGAATGTGGTTGAAGTAACAAGAAGAAAGGTGGTTGAAGTAACAAGGATGAATGTGGTTGAAGTAACAAGAAGACAGGTGGTTGAAGTAACAAGGATGAATGTGTTTGATGTAACAAGAAGGAAGGTGGTGGAAGTAACAATGATGAATGTGGTTGAAGTAACAAGGATGAATGTGGTTGAAGTAACAAGAAGAAAAGTGGAGGAAGTAACAAGGATGAATGTGGTTGAAGTAACAAGAGGAAAGGTGGTTGAAGTAACAAGGATGTATGTGGTTGAAGTAACAATGATGAATGTGGTTAAAGTAACAAGAATAATGTGGTTGAAGTAAGAAGAAGGAAGGTGGTTGAAGTAACAAGGATGAATGTAGTTGAAGTAACAAAGATGAATGTGGTTGAAGTAACAAGGATGAATGTTTTTGAAGTAACAAGAAGGAAGGTGGTTGAAAAAAAGGTGGTTGAAGTAACCAGAAGGAAGGTGGTTGAAGTAACAAGAATAATGTGGTTGAAGCAACAAGGGTGAATGTGGTTGAAGTAACAAGATGAATGTGGTTGAAGTAACAAGAATAATGTGGTTGAAGTAAGAAGAAGGAAGGTGGTTGAAGTAACAAGGATGAATGTGGTTGAAGTAACAAAGATGAATGTGGTTGAAGTAACAAGGATGAATGTTTTTGAAGTAACAAGAAGGAAGGTGGTTGAAAAAAAGGTGGTTGAAGTAACCAGAAGGAAGGTGGTTGAAGTAACAAGAATAATGTGGTTGAAGCAACAAGGGTGAATGTGGTTGAAGTAACAAGATGAATGTGGTTGAAGTAACAAGAATAATGTGGTTGAAGTAACAAGAAGGAAGGTGGTTGAAGTAACAAGGATGAATGTGGTTGAAGTAACAAGGATGAATGTGGTTGAAGAAACAAGGATGAAGATGGTTGAAGTAACAAGAAGAGACATGACCCGCAATCAGAAGATACGTCATGGCCTCAAAACCCAGCCGTTGAAGACTCAAGTCGAACAGTCTCTTATTACGATGGTTTGGCCATATCTGCAGAATGGGAGAAGATCGGCTGCCACAACAAATAAAGGAAACCGCGAGCCAGGGATTCAGACCTTCAGGACGTTGCTGGGAGAACAACATTAGAGAGCCTCTGAAGGACCGATGACTAGATCGGAACAGGGCCAGGAGGAAAACAGATGAAATGATAGTATGGCGCTCTCTCTGGCAAACCTCTACACCGCAGGGTAGAAGATGAACGACTAATTAAATAGTAAGTAGTAAATTTATCACCCCCACAGCAAGAATATACAAACCCTTTAGGTGTATACAAGAATAAAGTGATAGGTCAATGTTGTCCCATAGTAGACCCTGCCGCAGGGGACTGAAATGTTAGAGACTTCAACATACTAGATCCAACTTTATGAGGCAGGCTGACCAGTTCTCTTCTTCGCTGCGAATGCCTTCCCTAACTCAAGATTCAGGTACCCATTTACAGTTGGGAAAGCTGGAGCGTGCCTAGTGGCGAATCTACATTTTGGGGGCCCTAAAGCGTGAACTTTTGGAGGGGCCCCTTTTTAAAAAAAAAAAAAGCATTGAGGGATGAGAACGAAACGTATTATAGAGAAAACTGGACTTGGGGACCCTGAAGCTCTAGCTTCATAGTAGATCCGCCTCTGAGCGTGACGCTTCCAAGTTTCGATCCTGGAACCCAGTAACTGTGCTGCGAGGAAACAACTCTAACCGCTCACCCAATCTGGCGCCTGGAGGTGATAGTGAAAAAAAAATGTCAAGACTGCTGAGTGAAAATGGCCGCAGACATGGCGCGAAGCAGGATACACCATTCACCGGTATTTCAAATGCTGAGATAACCAATCAGGTGTAGAATATGGTACAAGAGAGCGGAAATGACAGAACAGCAAGACCCGTTTTCAGAGAATAAAAAAGGGATAAAGAGAAACCTGCAGGGGATGACGGGATAGAGTTTGGAGTGATGTTAAACTTAAGTTAAAAGATAAAGCTGTCATTTTTTAGCACTGGTTCTAATTTTTATATTCAGATGCACTCGCTTTCGGGCACTTTCGGGACATATAATAAGGTGTTAGGTGACCAAAAGTAAAGTTTTGTTTTAATAAAGGTTCATTGCTGAACGTTCATCAGTTCGAGTAACTGTGTTCCTGAAGGTGGTAAGCACGTATTATTGGCTACCATCGCGCCACATTGTGGCTTAGAAGTTAGTGTGTTGTCGTATCTCCAAGTAACAGCCATTCAAATCGGTATGCTCCAGTGGGCACTGCGATCAAATATGTGATTGCATTGTGCTATAGGGCAATGGATTTCAAGCTGAAGTTAATTTTTCAAGTCATTTTCCTGAGAACAGGGTTTTTAAGGCAAGAAACGTATTTTTCTGCTCACTGAACTCGGACAATTATTGTTTTAGTTGAATTTAAGTCCAGATCTAGGTAACATGTGTTTCTTTGTTGCATATGCCAGCTTTCCCTGTTACTGTTATTGTTCAGAATCGACATCACTGCACTCCGTGCTAACCCTCAGTCTCCCTCAGCATACGCTGAAGAGTATGGATGCTGATTGTTCCTATAGCGCTGGCCGTATACAGGCCTGAGCCATTCACTCAAACGTTTCATCCGTGATAGTTTTACTTTTGATGTTAAGTCCAGAGGTCTGAATTGTGTTGAATCATCGATTGCAGTTATATTCTCTAACTGACAATCACTACTTATCCTTATTCTCCTTCTTGGATCTTTAGCCGCTGACTAATAAAGCAGTCAGTGATCATCACGCCTAGTGGCGTCTTGCAGGGTAGCAACAAACGGTCCCCATTTTGCTCAGTTGGTGACCATACTTCGTGCCGTGCCCCAACTCTCTGCTTTGTTCCACTGTTCTCCGCCAAGTTGTCGTTGGCCTGATTCTTTTTCGCCGTCCTTCTGGGGTCCATAGCATAGCAGTTCTGGTGATGGTGGCAGGGTCCTTTCTGAGGACATGACCAACCCAACTCTAGCGTATGCCTGCAATGATGGTGTGCATGCTTTTTTGACTGCACCGTGTTAGTAGTTCCTGGTTTGAGATAGTATTCAGCCACAAAACTTCGAAGAATTTTTCTTAGGCTGGTGTGGAATGAGATTAATTTAGAAATTTTCTTTTCTATCACTCTTCAGCACTCCGCGCCACACAAACTCTCCATCACTCCGCACCATTCAAAAGTACAGAAAGTACGCAAATCTCGTGTAATCTTAATTTGGTGTTTGTGCTGTACAGAGATTTCAAAATGTTTAGATTTGCAAAGGCGTATCCTTATTATCTCTCCCTTACTCAAATCGAATGTTGCACTTCAGGTGTTCTCGTGACTAGTCTTCAGCACTCTAATTGCCACGTACTCCTCCATGACCAGCACGGTAGATCCACACCAGTTCCTGAAGGTTTGAGAATTCTGCTTATGTTCTCCATTCCTGTCGTAACCATCTCAAGCCTGGACTAAGAGCCGCTGTTTGATATTATATATTCACATATCTCTAGCGGACACTCCATGACACACGATTGCGTCGCCACGGTCATTACTGTTGGATCGCTGGTTACTTCCAGCCTTATCTGTTAATATAGAGAAATGATTTAGGTACTTCACACATTTTCAAACTGTGTGCCTGCGACAGAAAGTTTGAGAACCGTTGACGTGGATGAGCAGTGTGGCCTTTTGTTCGAAATCTGCATACTGTTGCCACTTTGTTGAGTACAAATTGTATGCTCTGCTCAATGACCCCATTGCACCCTGTGTAAAAAGTTGTCTTTCATTTTGTGTACACGTCTCTCCTTTTCCGCTACCAGGAAATGTTTATGTTTTATAATGTTAAGATGGCACATTATAAACATATACACATTTTATCTCGCACTAGACGACCCGTGTCAGCACTTTTTCTTGATAACATGTTATCTATCTCTCTCTCTCTCTCTCTCTCTCTCTCTCTCTCTCTCTCTCTCTCTCTCTCTATATATATATATATATATATATATATATATATATATATATATATATATATATATATACACACAAGGGGATTGGCATTTCAGTATAGCCACCGCCTGAATTGACACACTTCTGCCATCTCTGCTTGACCTTGAAAAGACCTTGGGACTAGAACACCCTATTTTTCAACTAAACTAGTCACCACATGCCAGTATAACCTCTTCATCGCTGTCAAAATGATTTCCTTTTAGTTGTTTTTTTAAGATTTGGGAATAGAAAAAAGTCTGATGCGGCCAAATCTGGAGAATATGGTGGGTGTGGAAGAATTTCAATATTCAAATCGTTGGCTAGCTGCACAAGCCGTGCTTTGTGAGAGGGCGCGTTGTCTTGAAGCAAAGGAAGATTTTGCGTGCGCGTTATCCCTCGTTTCCTGGTCACAACCTTCCTTAGTTTGGTGAGAAGATCTGCATAGTACTGTCCATTAACTGTGTTGCCACGAGGCAGATAATCTTTCAAAAGGACACTTTGTCGTCCCAAAAAACAGTCAGCATCACTTTTCCTGCAGATTTCTGCGCTCTCGGCTTGACAGGTGTTGGGGAGCCCGGGGTTTTCCATTGCATCCTGGCAATTTTGGATTCGGGGTCATAATGGTGTACCCAAGTCTCATCTACTGTCACCATGGTCTCCAAAAAATTTTTTGACTGACACTTTTTGAGCAACTGTTGGCAGCAATTTACCCTCGTTTGCTTCTGTTCACGTGTCAACAGTCGCGGAACCCAGCGTGCACACACTTTTCTCATGTTCAGTCTGTTGTGTAAAATTCTATAAACTGTTCTTTAATTTAGTTTTACTCTACTAGCTATCTCCACAATTGTCATTTTTCGATCCTGGTCAATGATTTTTTTCACTCTTGTTGCATTTTCATCGTTGCACTCTAAGGCTGGTCTACCAGATCTTGGCAGATCAGCAACATTTGAGCGGCCGCACTTAAACTGTTGATACCAGTTTTTTTACCGAAGTATATGAAGGACAAGAATCACGAAACACTGGTTCCATCTCCCTGTGTATTTATGTAGGTGTTTTTCCCTGAAACATCAGAAATTTTATCACACCTCTGGCCTCCGTCTTTTCCATTGTTTTGTCAAATCTTTGGAGCAGCAGATCCGGTCAATAGGGTACATTGCGCCGTGCACCGTAGCGCGAAAACCCATTGAAGAAACAAACGCGTACTTCACACATTCAGTGCAAATATGATGAACTTTAAATGGGCCAAGTTTCATCTTCCTCCTGTGACTCCTTCATGGTCAGGCCCAAGACTTATGTCAAGCACCTTGTATAATATATATATATATATATATATATATATATATATATATATATATATATATATATATATATATATATATATATATATATATATATATATATATATATATATATATATATATATATCGCCTTTTCTCTATCTGTCTTTTTCGTTATTTTCCCGACTCACTTTAGTAAATGCTTTAGTTATTTCGATGTCTTTTCACTTTAGAAAAAGTGTTCATTTATTAACACCACTCTGTCTAAACACCTGCCCAACCACCCGCATTCATCTATCCATCCATCCATTTCCATACATCCATCAACCCCCATCCATCCATCTACCTATACATCCATCTATCTATACATCCATCTATCTATAAATAGTTCTATCTATACATCCACCAATACATCCATCTATACATCCATCTATACACCCATCTATACATCAGTATCTATACATACATCTATCTATGCATCCATCTATACATCCATCCATCCAGAGACGGGTGAGAGAGAGGTGTGACAAGAAGTGATTAGAAAACCTTGAACGATGAAAGCGAAAACAACGATAACATCCATCCATCCATCCATCCATCTGTCCGTCCATCCATCCATCCATCCATCCGTCCGTCCATCTATCCGTCTGTCCATCCATACATCTATCCATCCATCCATCCATCAACCCATGCCCACCCATCCATCCATCCATCGTTTTCACATCTCCTCTACTGCACAATCCTTCCTCTCTTTAAACTCCACTTGCGAAATCATCCATTATGCTAGTACGTGCAATGCAATAAAACTTTCAACCCAGTTACTTCAGTCCCCCCGATCTAACAAATAATTCCTTGTGCTATATGATTTATTTATTCGCTAACTTGTTTACGCTATATGGACCAGAAATAATTTATAATCTTGAAGTCCCCCGTCAACAAGATGTTGCACGTTTATGTCGCTCAGATCTCCCTAGTTTGTGGCTCTCAGGCTGTCAGGTTTAACACCTCTTCTTTGCAGTTCATTTATTGGAAGCTTTCCATTAAATCCTGCACGTAAAATCTCCATACATCGGCGACGCAGAGGGTGGGTGGTTCAACGCACTTTCGTTGCTTCTTCTATTTCTTCGTACGTTTTCAGACCTTGAACACGTTTAAAGAAAGCGGTGGTCAGCCTGAGTTTAATGGTATCTCCATGAAATGTGTCCAGCAGTGGTACTGATGACGGCCATATGTACTTTATCTGTTCTTCATACGTTGGGCACTTTTGCAAATGTTCAGCTGTCACCTTATCGATACCACATTTACACTCATCGGTAGTTCCTATATTTAGCTTGTTGAATAGATGGTATCTCAATCTGTTGTGGCCTGTGCGGAGTCTGAAAGGCGACTTGCCACCTTTACTTGTAGAAGTTTCATTTATGTTTAAATCGCTGTCATTTTCTTCAGGACGAAGCTGACTTTTGATCCCATTATGACTTTGTTAATTCTTTTATCTCTTGATGAGTTCAGAAAACGCCAATTTGGCTATGCACTTATAAATCCAACGCCAAAAGCGAAGAAGGTCGCACTAAACCATTTGATAACTAAGTCAATAGTTCTCATGTGTCGATTAGAGTGGATACAATTTTGCTGCATTTTTAAATCCATGTTTCAAGACTTTTTGCAATTTTTAAGTTGAAGACGATGATGAAAGCGTGGTTCCACAAGTGTCCCAAAGTTTTTCATACTCTCCATACAGACAAACAGCATAAATAGTGACAAAGAACAAACAAGACAGAAAAACGGAAAGACAGATAGATAGTATGACAGACCACTATACAGAAAACCGACAAACAAGCAGACAAATAAGAAAACAGACAGACAGGCAGGCATGCGGACAGGCAGGCAGGTAGGAAGGCAGAATTACAGGCAGACAGACGGGCGGACGGGCAGACGGACAGACAGACAGGTAGGTAGGTAGATAGGCGGGCAGGCAGACAGACAGATATATATAAACAGACAGACAGACAGACAGACAGACAGGCAGGCAGGCAGGCAGGCTGGCTGGCTGGCTGGCTGGCTGGCTGGCAGGCAGGCAGGCAGGCAGGCAGGCAGGCAGGCAGGCAGACAGACAGACAGACAGACAGACAGACAGACAGACAGACAGATAGATAGATAGATAGATAGATAGATAGATAGATAGATAGATAGATAGATAGATAGATAGATAGATAGATAGATAGATAGATAGATAGATAGATAGATAGATAGATAGATAGATAGATGGCATAGTGTACCCATCAGGCATTTAAAAACCGGTTTTAAGTAATAAAATATGAACCGCTATGTTAAAACAATGGCTGTTGTAGAACACGTCCTCAAAGGCTGTCGGCTCCACGAGATGTGCAAATTGACAGTGTGATTTTTACCGACCTGTTTGGGCAGACACTGCATCGCGACAAGACGAGCCTAAGGTAGACTGCCAATTTTATGAGAGAAAAAGATGCGGTTCTGTGACAGCCAGTGGCGGATTAATGCCTTACATGACCCTAAGCTCTGAAAATATTATGGGTCCCCTCTCCTACAAAATGTGAAACTCATAATACTAAGACACAAAATATGTTATTATTTAAATTCAAATAACTACATGCATACTTCCAGCTCAACAGAAGAGAACAAGTGGTAATCTTCAGACTGGCCACAACAAATTGGGATACCATCTATTCAACAAGTTAAAGATAGGAACTACCGATGAGTGTAACTGTGGCACTGATAAAATGACTGCTGAACATCTGCTTCAAAGTTGCCCAACATATGCAGAACAGAGAAAGCGCGTATGGCCGACACCAGTACCATTTGTGGAAAAGCTCAACGGAGATTCACATTGTCTCAAACTGACTACTGCTTTCTTTGAAAACATTCAAGTGGACGTCTGAGAGTGGAAGAAGAAGAAGAAGAAGAAGAAGAAGAAGAAGAAGAAGAAGAAGAAGAAGAAGAAGAAGAAGAAGAAGAAGAAGAAGAAGAAGAAGAAGAAGATATTCAATGTTTGAATTAAAAAAGCTCCTTTTTCGATTTTTCTGATTGCAAAATCCATGATTAGGTCTCAAAATTTTACAAACTATTTTTTTATACTAAATTTAAAGCTCTATGACACGTGCAAGAGGATGACAACGCTATAAGTGGGAAGATAACATCAAGAGATTGACAGGGAAGAGTCTATCAGAGTGCACCATCAAGACAAGTGACAGAAGACGTTGGAGATCCATTGAAACCGACCTTCGTGATGGCAGCTGATGATGATGAACACGGGATCTACTAAAGACATAAAAAAAAAGAAATCTGACAACAGTTTTAAAAAGAATACAATGATGAGCTTTCTAGGAAACTTTAGTGCTCATTACTAAAATACAAAAATTTAAAACGCCGCAGCAAATTGAAATATAGAACTAAAATTCAATATGGCCCACGTTTCCATGGGAACTATTACCATTAAACCATCATATTTTAGTGTTTAAAATTAAGCCTGAACATTTGAACTGCAATCCTGCAATTACTTTTTGAACATGGCAATTCGCTGAAGTCCCCTCCCCCTCACCCCTTAATGAACAATCGGGCCCTGATGACAGTTTGTAGCAAAGTTTAATTTGCTGGAGAGGTTATGATGGTAAAAGATGTGTTAACCGTGTGAGGTCAAGCTATGTAAGACCTTGAGTCTAGTGGTTGAAGAAGATGAGTTCTCAAGGGACCTAACGCTACCTCTCAAGATCTCACACGGTGCTGTAAATTAATTATAATGTACGGTGTTTGATGTGGCTAGTGTCTAGGGGATGTAATGAAATGATGGTACATCAAAACAACACAGTATAACTCTCTAATAGAATCTTACTAACGCTGTTGTTTAGTTTTCAATTTGGAAATTTTTTTTGTACAATTTATTGTGCCTGTCCTGCAATCTCTTTTGGACAGGTCTTTTAAAACTGAAGAAAATGTATGTTACACTGAAAAGTGAACTGAAAATAAGAACTTTTGGTCCAAAAATAATACTATTAATATTAAAATGTTCCGTAAGGTGTTTCACAGCCTGTTAAGTAATAATTAATAATGTGAGTCAGTTATTGGAGAGACTGTTTATGTCATCATTTCCCCGAGAGTTTCTGTTAATGGGTAGGGAAATAGTTTTCTCCAGATAAAGTGTCAGATTGCCCAGATTGTGGCACATAACCTGAAATTTCCTTCGTGAAGATTCAATCGTTGATATGGCTCTGTAAAGAACATAAGCTCTCAGAGCTCCACTTGACAATTATTATACAGAATACGCTGTACTGGAGACGTTACTGTCTTCACTCGTACTTCAGCTTTCCTGTCACCGGCTGGTAACAGGAAATAAAACCCTGCAACATAAAAGACACCCTGGCCTTTTCATATCTGTTATATTTTACCCTCAACTCTCTACATGACATGATGGGGTTCAGCCTCGTGTGCATTACAAGTGCACCAGCCCCTAAGTTTTTTTGAACTCACATCATATTGTGACCACACCTCAGGTCCATATGGCAGATACGCCACTGTTATTTTACATAGTCTTCTTCAACACAATTTAATAGGAGTATGTACATCTCCTTATATGCATATAATTTTCTTCTATTACAAAATATAAACGCTCCAGGCAATCAATAGTGTTCAGTGAACACAGAGGCTTGCTATTCTACTTTAGTCTTATAATAATTTTTAATATTAACAATGCAATATTCAAACATAAATCAAATAGATATACCCAAACTGTCTCTTTAGGCATGCCATACACTTTCCCACTTTTTGCCTTTGCACATATTACATAATAATATAGATATTCTTCTTACCAGAATTCAATGAAATAAGCACAGGTGCGATGGATGGCACACATTCAGCTTTGCTGCCGGCTAGACTGTGACAAATACTTTTAGTTTTAGTTACAATTAAAAGTCAAACTTCTAGGATCACATCGACCTGCTTCAGGGACAGCTTTCTACAAAATGGCAAAAACCTATCTAAGTTTTCCCTAATAAAAAATGCGTTGGCCAATCAGATCGGAAGACTAAGCTTTTCAATTTTGAATTTGAAAATAAAGTCAAAATTACATCTCAATTTTTCAAATGTACGTCGGTCACATTTTGGCATTAAAAGTTAAAAACAGTCTTGGTTTTTGACCTAACAAGTTCTGCCTCTCATTCACTTCAAGATTTCCACTACCAAAATATATTTAGTTTTAGGCCATCCCATAATATCTCTCCCTCCTGGACTTTGACCCTCCCCTCTTCTGCCTCTTTTTAACAACGCGTGAAAAAAAATTGTCACCGATAGTGAATGCAAGAACAAGCGTCTGTTCGTTCATCTGTCTGGGCATATCTAGTCTTTTGTCAATATCTTTCTTATTATCTGGGGGATTTTGTATTTTTGAACATATTATTTATCAGGAGATCATAAGCTATAAAACTAACCATCTTTTATGGCCCTAGAATTCCATATATTTTCCATGTGAGTTTCAATCGCTAATATTACATAAACACGCCATCTCTCTCCCCGCTTCTGTGTAATTCAATTCGAAACAACAAGTCTGTGACGTCATAAAATGTACCAATTTGCAGACAGAGCGAGGCGTGTGTGTTTATACCAGTCACTCTGCGTGCTTATGGAACGAACAAATATTGGACTTAGTGTCGAATTTTCCCATCCGCTGCTAACAATATCGCCCGCGTTTGCCTACAATTTTGCGTGTTTCAACCATTTGTGTCAAAAGTCTCATTCTAAAAATACACTTGCCTCTCTCCTCCTTTTCCCCCTTTTGGTCTGAAACAAGGCTAATTCCGTCAAAATTGTTACCGATATTTTCAAGGTCACTGGCAAACGATAGTACCCTTACACTACGCCCTGTCTTGCTAAAATCAACGCGCTGACTAGCGTGGGGAAAGAAGACGCGTCACAACTTAACTATTTTTATTTCTATACTATCTTACTTTATAATTACAAATAATAATTGTGTCGGTGTATCAATGTAATTTTATCACACAGTTAATAACGAAAAGGAAGAATAGGACGTCATAGTAGACAAGGAAGAAAAGCTCTCCCCTATCAAGAATAATGATACCATTTTAATTTGTAAAACAGTCTTCCTCTGAGCCCAGGTTATCGAAGCATGCAACATGACATTAAACCATAAACAAACGTCCTGTACATATCTACAGAGGTAGCGTTAATATCAACTCCACCCAACGAATATTCGTGGCAATAGCAAAGAGAAAGTCACGTCCGCAAACTCTATCTAAACGAAGATTCTTGTAGTGCGTGATTACCCGGGTGTAATCTTCCTTACCTACAGCAGCGCTAACCAAGATGGGGCGGCGCCAGAGGTTCACGGAAGGAAGAGAAAAGGCGATAGTAAACCGTGAGTCGAGGTTGGACATTGACTGCGCATGCGTTTCACTTTCACATAATTTTCGGACATTTTTAAGGATTTTGATTTTTTTTTTTTTTTTTTGTAGCTTGATTCAGGGCTGTCATAGGCGGTCGGTGTGTGTGTGGGTCAGTGTGTGAGTGTACATATGTGTGTGAGCTTGTGAATCTGTTTGTGAGCTTGTGAATCTGTTTATGTTGGTGTACGTGCGTCTGTGTTATGCGTGCGGGAGATGGTGTGAGTTACGCATTTACGTGTGTGCGTGCGTGTCTATTAGTGTTCGTGTGTGTGTGGGTGTAAGTATATGTGTGTGAGCGTGCATGTCAGTGTGCGTGTGTCTGTATGGATCCGTGTGTGTGAATGTGTGTGTGTGAGTGCGTGTTTTTAGGTCTGTCCCGAAAAGCGTGCTTTAGTGTATGTGTGCGTGCGTGTTTGTAGGTCTGTCGGGAAAAGCGTGCTTTAGTGTGTGTGCGTGCGTGTTTGTAGGTCTGTCGGGAAAAGCGTGCTTTAGTGTATGTGTGCGTACTTTAATGTATGTGTGCGTGCGTCTTTGTCTGTGTCCGGTCAATGTCTGTGTCTGACTGGGTCTGTCTTTACGTGCACGTGTGTGTGTTGACATGCGCGTGCCTGTGTGAATGTGTATGTGCGTGCGTGCATGCGTGTGTGAGTATTATGTGGATGTTTGTGGACATGCGTGTTTGTGCGTGCTTATGTGTGTGTGAGTACGTGTTTCCGTGCGTGTAACTGTACGCCATTGTGAATGTGTGTCTGTGTGAGTGTACGTACGTGATCACGTGTGTGTGTGTGTGTGTGTGTGTGTGTGTGTGTGTGTGTGTGTGTGTGTGTGTGTGTGTGTGTGTGTGTGTGTGTGTGTGTGTGTGTGTGTGTGTGTGAAAGCAAACGTGTTTGTCTGTGTACACTTACAAGCCTCTCTTTACTGACATTTTCTTTCCTTCCCTTGTTCTTTCTGTTTGTCTTTTTGCCTTATCTTTGTTTCTTTCGGACTACTTCTCAACTCTTTTTCACCTTTAACTTCACCTATTAGACCTAGTATAGTGGTCTCTAACACATCACTCCCTACGGCATTATGTACTATTGGACTACCTTTACCTGTTATTTTTAACTTAATGAAATAAGCAATTGTCATTTTACACCTTGTCATTGCATATCATCTGCTCAACCTCTATAACCTTGAGATCTCCTTGCTCTCATTCCCTATCCTCTTTTGAAACAATGTCTTCTGTCTCATTGTCTATTTTGATCATAATTTCCTCCTCCTCTCACTCTTCCTCCCGGACAATGACTTCTCATTTGGTACTGCCTCTTTCAAACGCGCGGCCATCCCTCAACAACCGTGGGCTATCTCTTACCACGTGTTACAGATAATCGGAAACCACAAACACACCGGCAAGAGATTAACAGGTCATCGGATATCCCCTCAAGGCCTGGCTGACCGTCTGCTGCCGGCTTTGAGATTTCTGTTACATAAACATCCGGACGAACTTATCTGTTTGTGCGTACATCAAGCTAGCACAGACTGGTGGAAGGCAAGGGCAAAGAGACGGACACCAGTGATAATATTGTGTTGTCTTAAAGCAGAGTGTAATGACGATAAATTACTACTAAGCGCCTACAATACAAAAAAAAAAATGGTGGTACCCTTGTCCACGTGCACTGATTGACTATTCCCAAATCCCTACATCATTAATAACAGCGACAATATAAATAGTAAGTTCACACTGTCTCACGGTGAAACCGCGAATGGCTCATTAACATCAGTCGAGGTTCCTTAGATGACACGATTCTACTTGGATAACAGAGACAATATAAATACTAAGTTCACACTGTCTCACGGTGAAACCACGAATGGCTCATTAACATCAGTCGAGGTTCCTTAGATGACACGATTCTACTTCGATAACTGTGGCAATTCAGCAGCCGCGCCTCACGCTGTCCGGCATTTCCCTCAGACCTTCGGGTCTCTCTCTCTTTTTTTTTTTTTCATAAAAGGTGATGAGGAAGATGAGACGGCACTTAACGGCTGACCATTATTGCCCCTGCTCTTCCACCATCTTGGTCTACCCTGTTCAACCTAAGATTTGGTTTTAATTAGGGTATTTAGTGTCATTTTATTGTCAATTTTGTATTATATTTAAACAACTATTGTATTCTGTAGTTTTTGGTTTAATTTGTATTAGTATTTGTTGTTTTTTGTTTTAATTTTTATTAGAATTTGTTGTTTTTGGTTTTAATTTAAATTAGTATTTGTTGTGTTTGGTTTTAATTTTTATTACTATTTGTTGTTTTTGGTTTTAATTTATATTACTATTTGTTGTTTTTGGTTTTAATTTTTATTACTATTTGTTGTTTTTGGTTTTAATTTATATTAGTATTTGTTGTTTTTGGTTTTAATTTATATTAGTATTTGTTGTTTTTGGTTTTGATTTAAATTAGTATTTGTTGTTTTTAATTTGATGGGTTTTTTCCGTTGTCTTTCCTTGTCCTATGCTTAGTCCATAGTGTTGCTTTTTTTTTTCAATGATTTGTTAGTTTTTGGTGATTAATTTCTATTTGGTTAAATTTCTATTCTGAAATATTGTTATTATTATTACCAGTATTCTCACTGTTATTAACCTTATATTTTCCTTTGTTTTATGTATATATCGTTTAAGTATTGTTTTTTGCCTCGTTGTCTTTCCTTGTCCTATGAGTAGTTAGTAATTTTGCCTTTTTATTTGTTACTTTTTTTTTTAATGATTTGTTAGTTTCTAGGTGTTTGTCATCCAAGTAAAGTGATGTTAAGAATACTTTTGAACAGAATAATACAGAAACCAGAAGAAATCTTGTCCAAGGAACAGGCTGGCGTTAGACCAAAAAGAAGTACCTCAGAACAAATCTTCAATATTAGATTACTGATCGAAAAACATCTCCAGCATCAACGCAATTTATACATTTAACATCATCGATTTCACAAAAGTCTTCGATCGAGTCTGGCATGAAGGCTTATAGCAAATAATGAGAAAATTCAATTTTGATACCAACATCATAGATATCATTGAAGCACTTTACAAGGACGCAAGCAGTGCTGTTTTTGCAAGCAATGACATTGCAGAATTTTTTCAAAACAACTGTAGGAGTTCGTCAGGGAGATATCCTGTCCCCAGTGCTCTTTAATATATATCTAGAACATATTATGCAGGAGGCTCTCTACGATTATAAAACAACCATATCGATTGGAGGCCAACCTCTTTGCAATCTACGTTTTGCTGATGATATCGATCTTATAGCTGGAACAGAATCAGAACTTCAAGACCTTACCTCTAGACTGGAGAAAGTAACAAGAACGTATGGGATGGAAATTAATATAGAAAAAAGCAAGATATTGGTGAATAGCCATAAGAAACATGTTCCGACCAACATTACGTTAAATGGGCAAACGTTAGAAGAAGTTTACACCTTTAAATATCTGGGTCCACTATATGTAGTGATGGAAGATCAAGTAAAGAAATCAAGACAAGACTTTAGTTTAAAATAACATACAACAAATTTAATAGTCAATTAGTTCAACACGTAAAATAAATATGGAAAGATGTGGTGAAATTGTAATTAATTTTTTCCTCATTGAGGTTTTGGTAAGGTGTTAATAATGTCGGTACTTTGCTGGTGCCTGTTTACACAAAAGACGTAACTCCAGATGAGTCCTGTCTCGGTGGTGTAGTTAGTTCTTTGGTGCTCAGGGCCCTTCTCCGCCCAACGGGTGTGATGAAGAGGATTCCCTGCTTTTAGCTTAGAACTCTTCGTCTTTCAGCTTCGTCTGCTAGTTTTTAACCACGAACCCAAAATTGGGAATCTACAACTCTCCTTGCACAGCTTTAGGATGGACACAGCTCTGTATTAGAAGCTCCAAACCACGTAGGTCTGGAAATTAGAGTTAATTCCTCTGACGGCTGGTGTTCTGTGAGTCCTGGCCTGGGAAAACTCTTGTATAATTCTTCTCTGACTTGTGATAAAATTCCCAAGTTTCCAGTCTTGTATTAAAATTGAGGGTTTACTTGTAAATTCCAAACTTGACCAATACTCGATCTGGTACTTATAGTTGTGGAATTATAAGTCCTATCCTCTTTCCTCTAGCTTTTGGGAGGTGCTTAGTTGACGTTGCGATGCAGTCTGTCTGTGTGCTGTGATTCCGAGTTTGTTAGGTTATATTTCTCATTTTCAAAGTTCAAATCCAGCTGGGTTTCCGCAGAATGTTCCAATCAATTCATTATTGATTCTGGCGAACCAATCGCTCTCTTAGTTTTAGAGGGGTCGGTTAGTTTATCATTACTCATCTCACGCGTTTTTGAAAAATATTAAATTTAATATACTCGCGTGGCCTCTTACAACAGTGATGTCATATCGTTACAAAAGACTTCCGGCCGCACCTCTGTTCATCACAATATTGTGACCATGTGTTTCTGGTGTAATGACTCAGGGATGGTCGCTCGCCACATGTGTTTCGCCAGGCAAACAAATCTAGTTCTATTCAGCACTCCCGCCCAACACAGCTTAAATAAACATGCACCGTCGCTTGAAAAGATGATCAGACAGATTATGCGATAAAATATTATCGCTGACCGGGTCACCAAACCTGGCGGAGCGTAACAACAGTCTGGGAGTGAAGTGTGAAACAATAAGATACGAATTACTCCTGTAGCAAATACTGCCATAGGGGAGTGGCGTGTTATAAACTTTCCCCATGCTATGTCCAGCATAAAGAGTAAAATGAATGAAAGGGCAAAATGAAATGCCAAATAACAATTGAATAATGAAGCAATATGAAGAAAAGAAGTTTACTGCCGGAGGGCTGAAGCTGTGAGAGATCACACACAAAAACAGGGACAGCCATTTCGTCACAGTCATGGACAATTAGTAAACGAGTAGGGATGACACTAGAGCCTACATAGATGTGGTTTTAGAGAAGAATGTTAAAAATACCATGGACAGCCAAAAAGGGTTATGAAGATTTCCTGAAAGAGGCCAATGCGCAGAGGAAACTTATTTCACAAGCTAGACAGAAGCTGTCTACTCTTTTGGGGCATGTTATGAGAACAGGAAAGCTTGAATATACCGTAACAATATGTAAGATTGAAGGAAAAAGAGATAGGGGAAAGAAAAAGAGAGCAAATACTGGGCAGTTTGACATCGTGGCATGGAAAGAAGTCAACAATAGAATTGATTTTAAAAGTTTAAAATGAGACAGAAGTTGTGGAGAGACATGATCTCCTACACCACTAGGCATGGCACTTGAAGAAGAAGGATAAAGTAATACAAACAACACGACACGTGAAAACGGCCAATTACAAAAGTAAGTAACCAACACACTTTAATTTGAACTGTCACCACAAACAGCAATCAATTACAAAATAACGATAGGTAATTCATATTAACGCAAAACTATAAAATACAATGACACTAAGTACCCTCATTATAACCGAACGATAATTAAGTTGAACAAGGTAGACCAAAATGGCGGATGGGCGGAGACAAAGGATCATCTGACTCTAGTCCGCTCTTCTTCCATTTGCTTTAAAAAAAAAAGATAAAAATAAACAATAGTAGAAGATCAGGTTTTGGACCAAGAGGCAGATGAAAAGACAACAACAAAGAAACAAGGGCCCACAGCAGCCAGTGCGATACACTTTTCTTGTTGTTGTTGGTGTTTAGCTATGGCTGCTGAGCTTCTCGCTTGTTAGCAGCCAATACCAAGTTGAAGACTCCTTGGTATTAAAAATGTAGATCTAGGCTGTTCCTGTGGCTTTTCTGCCATTTTGAAACGTGTTGAGTTGAAGTCATGAGCTGCAGTTTCTCCAGCTTGAAATGCATTTATTGGATCGTCACATCTGGTCCCAAGCTAGGAGTAAGAAGAGTGTGGCATACTGTGCATTCCTGAATTCCATGACATCCAAATGGGCTCTCCAACTATGCAAAACTAAAATACTGTGCTCTGGTTCTGGGCTCTCCAAAGGAATTGTCACGTACTGCACAGAGCCGCTTCTCAGCTTTCCCTGCCTATGACTAGGTCCACAGTGAGATCCTACAGCATGCAGTGAACCAGGTCAAAGAATTACTCTTGGGGCTCAAGTGACTTCTCCAAGCTTAGTGTGCAATGCTGGGTTCTCAACAAGTTTCACCACAGGGGGGAATCCCTAGAAGTGTGAGGATGATTTCAAAAGTCAATGAGGATGTAATTAGCCTCACAGACATAGGTTCACTTCCACATACAAGATCGACAACTTCAGCTACTCATTACATTTCACAGCAAAAGGCGAGTCGAATAAGTAAAACGTGAAGTAAAGTAAATGTTTCGTGTATCTCTGAGCAGACAGCAAAAGGTGAGTCGAATAAGTAAAACGTGACGTAAAGTAAATGTTTCGTGTATCTCTGAGCAGACAGCAAAAGGTGAATCGAATAAGTAAAACGAGAAGTAAAGTTAATGTTTCGTGTATCTCTGAGGAGACAGCAATAGAATAGAACTACTGCCACCTGAGGCGTGTCGTAACAGGCGTCTAAAAGGAAGTTGTGCATGCGACTGGCAACGTTATCTTGTGAAATACATTGGGGCAGAAACAATCACTGCAAGAGAACATGAACATCTAAAGGGAGTAAGAAAGAAAAAGAAATAAGACATCGAAAGTAGAAAGAAGACATATTTACGGAAAGAAAAAGAAAGTGTGACATTATTTTGAGTCGATCTCTGCTTCACTACGGCAGTCATCAGTTACATTTGTTGTACTGACTTATTTACGTGCTTTTCAGTGGTCGGCACCTTTTTCTTTCTCTGCTATGTAGCAGATATTTTGTATTTTCAAACATTCTTACCCTCCTTACAGTAATAATTCGTTTAGTCTGTTTACCTGACCATCCCTGCTGAGAGAGTAGACAGGTGATGCAATATTAACCGACAACCATGTTGGTTAATCTCGGGTGTGGCCGACGTCAGACTACAGATTAACACTAAAATCGCCCACCGCAGTTGTTTAATCACTGATAAGGCCAGGATGCGTTCTTCGCCAAGATGGTAATACGCTGAAAGTTTGATAGCCACTACGGGAAGATAACTTATTTGTCAGCGCAAAGGAATGACAAAATCATTTCCTGCACACCTTGAGGAAAGTAAGATGTAGGCATTAGCAGAGAAGGCAATCGGATGTTTTATTGCTATATGTGGGAGAGGTGATCTGTTGCATCACGCTCAGAATTTCAGGCGGAAATAATTTTGAAATTACCCCACCTAAACACGCATGTTTGAAACGATTAGAGCCCTGCTTAGCATCGTAACAAACAAATGCAAGGAAGGACAGGCAATATAACCTGACCTTTTTGCAGTTTTAAGACACTGAGAATCGCTTGCCAAGACGACCAACAGACTGCCAAAAGTTAGAATCAAGATTCTTATATCGGAACCGGACCATCGTTTGAGCAATACTGAGGACTTCAGAGCCCAGAATAAACTCTATCATTTAAAAAGGAAAACCGGGATCTAAGGAAACTGAAAACACGGAGTCATAGAGGGAATTCATTGATAACATAACAACACCTCAGAAACGTGTAAAAAGGCGTCTACTAGTGCTTTAACTTTATTCCTCTGAGCAAACAGTCCGTGAGCCAAGATTGGCGTAAGTTAAACATTTTACGTTCTATTTTTTTTCATTACTAACATGTGAACTAATATGTATATATTGCCTTGTGAATATTAGTTTGTGAAAATTGCTAATGGATGTCAAAGCCATGTGAAGCTGGCAACCTCAGCGTGTAGAATGATGATTTCATGAACCACCACTGCAAGGGCGTGTGACTGCTTTATTGCTAGTCTCTTAAAGAGAACTAAAAAGAATAGGTAGTCCTATGTTCCATATGGAGCTGTGAGGGAAAGATGAAACATTTTCTATCTACACTATTAATCTTTTCATTTAAATGTAAGGTAAATATAAAGCTATTCAATTTAAATGTAAAGACAGTTTTCTCTCGAAGGGATTAAGCTTAATTCTCATCGAGGGTATAGTCTGAGGTAGATGGGATGGTGGAATAGGAAGATGGGGACAGATAAGTATGAGTCGGGAAACTGAATACTCAGAGGGTATTCGTTTCTCTTCTTTTGCCATACTAGTTGGTGGTACCAGCTGAGGGTACTAATCTCTGGAACAAAGTGAGGGTAGAAGTGGCCAGACGTCGAACTAGACACCATTATCAGAGGGTCTTAGAGAAGCGGGACCCGCTTTGCAGTTACTCCCTTGGAACGTGCTGCGCCCTTAATCTTGACCAAAGACGCGAGAACTCCAATGACCTATTTTACACAGAACCCAAAAACCAAGCGGGAGAATAAACTACCATTTGCAGCTAAGTCAAACATAAAAGCTGCCAAGTGACTCCTTATATAAAACCCCCTACCATCAGACGATGATGAGTACTTTCTGTTAAAGATTATTCAATTTTTTTAAACTGTTAAAACTTAGTTGATTATTAAATTTGTTATTTGTATCAACACAAATTTAATGTCGGTTTAATCATTTTGAATGTAGTGCATGTTTGTCTCAGTCAATTTACTCAATACACTCTAAACAGAGCTATACCTGTATAATAAGAATTCCACTGAGTAAATCAGGGTGGGGGCTTAAACGAGCTGAAATTAATAATTGCTTAATTCTTCATTAAAAGCGTCGGATCAAATATAAGTTAACAGTTGCCATGCTCAATGCAGCATTGTTCTTGACTTCTGAAATATCTTATGAACACTCCCTTAAGTGATACACGCATCATTATCCTTCTATCTACAACTCTGCCAAGAGTAATCTTGTACGAAGGAAGACACCTTTGAAGACCCATATTAGATACTCTTGAGTTTTGGCCACTGTTGGACCACTAATGCAAAGCAGGGGAGGCAATTCCGTGACAGAAAGAAAGACATTTAAAGTAGAGTGACAAAATATTTAAAGAAAGAAAAAGAAAGAAAGACATCGAAGGTAGAGATACAAGGAAACTGTGGAAGCTGGTAAAACAACTTAATGATGAGGGTACAGGGAGAACATCAAAGATTGCACTGTACAAAGATGGAAACATCCTCATGGGAAAACAGGCAGCTGATCACTTTGCAGACTCCTTTGCTAAAGACAACAACATCGAAGTAAGCCCAGAGAAGCAACAGGAGACTCGTGAGAAACAACAATACGCAGGACGAGATGGAACCATACCTGAAGTTATGGAGGCACCAATCACATTCAGAGAACTGGAGCTTGCAATATCCAAATTGAAAATGAGAAAGTCGCCAGGAGTTGATGGAATGTCCAATGAAATGATTAGGAACTTGGGAACCGCGGCAAAAACAAAGCTGCTGCAGCTCTTCAATATCTGTTGGAACTCAGGCAGAGTTCCACAGACCTGGAGGAAAGCAATCATGATACCACTCCTAAAACCAGGAAAACACAAGTCCACTGCCTCCAGCTACAGACCATTCAGCCTTACAAGCTGTCTCTGCAAAACCATGGAACGTATCATCAACCTCAGGCTACAGTGGTACGTTGAGAGTGAAAACCTTCTTGTACAACAGCAGGCGGGCTTTAGGCGGAGTTACTCTACCGAAGATCAGGCAACTTACCTTTCCCAAGAGATTGAGGATGCGTTCCAAGATAAGAAACTGGTACTAGCAGCATGGATAGATCTAAGGAAAGCATTTGACAAGGTTTGGAAAGAAGGTTCTTCTGAAGAAACTGAGAAACTGTAGAGTGAATGGTAGGATGTACAAATGGATGAAAGCATACTTGTATAACAGAAGAGCTCGAGTACAACTAGATGGCCTCAAGAGTAAGAAAACTCTACTGCGTCATGGCGTCCCTCAGGGAGGGATTCTGTCCTCCACACTGTTCCTAGTCTACATCAATGACCTGGTTGCTGAACTACCACATGGAATGAAAGTGGCAATGTACGCTGATGACCTGGTAATATGGTGCACAGATGAGCATGCAACAGTGGCCACCAAACTGCTACAAAGAGCTATAGATGCCTTAACCTCGTGAGCAAATAGATGGTGTGTCAGCATCAACACAGACAAGTGCAGCACTACGCTCTTCACCCTCTCTCCCAAACAAAAAGCTGGTGTCATCAAGATAAATGAAGAGCTCCTGAGAGAAGATAAACAACCCACCTATCTCGGAGTTACATTCGATGATAGGCTGACATGGAAGCAGCACATCAACAAGGCAGCAACAAAGGCCAGGAGGAAATTAGCCATCCTGAGAAAACTAAGTGGAACCACATGGGGAGCCAGCGGGAAAATACTTAGTAAAGTTTACCAGTAGGGCATACGACCACACCTGGAATATGGCAGACAAAAGTGAAAGGAATATTCGACAGGGATGAACAGAACAGCGTGCAACATAGGACAGCCACTCTCAGTTTCCTGGATGATGAATACCCACAGGACCTCTGGGTCCGAGTATACACGGATGGGTCAGCACAGAATGTAGTCAAGAATGGAGGAGCAGGAGTGTACATAGAATACCCAAACAACACTAGGGATACTGTCAGAGTACCAACGGGGAAATTCTGTAACAACTATGATGCAGAAGTCCAGGCAATCAAGGTGGTAACTGAGAAACTGATGAACACCAATCTCGGTCCACAGCCTGTGGTATTCCTGACAGATGCAAGATCAGCACTCCAAGCACTTCAGTCCAGAAAATTGCCAGGTATACAAGCCCTACTTTCTGAACTGTTCAACCAGTGCAGGGTCGCCATGCAATGGATACCGTCTCATTGTGGAATACCAGGAAACGAGAGAGCAGGCCGACTGGCTAAAGAAGGTGCTGCAAACGAGCAACTTGGCTGGGTGCTGATAAACCTCTCAGCAACATTTTTAAAACAATTTCCCCCACTTCTCTGCACTTGTTCCGGATGTACCAGTTATGTACCATCAGAAGAAAAAGATGATCAATTTAATCAGAAAGCCACCAACACCAAAGCAGGATGACTACCAAGCTATGAACAGATCAGAACAAATTGTCATTCTGCGCCTCAGAACAGGACACAACCGACTCCACAGCCACATGTATACAAAATTCAAGATTGGCAATTCAGCCATGTGTACATGTGGACAGGCACCCCAGACTGCGGAGCACGTACTTCAAGATTGCCCCGAATATGATATATTGAGGCAAACCCACTGGCCCAGAGAAACAACACTGGAAGCAAAACTATATGGACCTCTGTATGAACTACAAAAGACAGTGAAGTTTATACAAGAAACAACATTGCAGATATAGACAATATATTTCAAGCGAACGAAAGAAGAAGAAGAGTGAAACCATATTTAAAGATAGAACAAGAACATGAAAGAAAGAAAGAAAGAAAGAAAGAAAGAAAGAAAGAAAGAAAGAAAGAAAGAAAGAAAGAAAGAAAGAAAGAAAGAAAGAAAGAAAGAAAGAAAGAAAGACATCGAAAGTGGAGTGAAAACATATTTACAGATGGAACCAGAAAGAAAAAAAGAAAGACATCAAAAGTAGAGTGAAAACATATTTACAGAAAGAACAAGAAAGAAAGACAGAAAGAAAGAAAGACATCGAAAGTACAATGAAAACATATTTACAGACAGAAAAAGAAAGATAGGATGACATCGAAAGTAGCGTGAAAACATACTTACAGAAAGAATTAGAAAGAATGACAGAAAGTAGAGTGAAAACATATTTACAGAAAGAACAAGAAAGAAAGACATCTAAAGTAGAGTGAAAACATATTTACAGAAAAAAGAAGAAAGAAAGAAAGACATCAAAAGTAGAGTGAAAACATATTTACAGACAGAAAAAGAAAGATAGGATGACATCGAAAGTAGCGTGAAAACATACTTACAGAAAGAATTAGAAAGAAAGAAAGTAGAGTGAAAACATATTTACAGAAAGAAAAAGAATTCGTCGGATGTAAGAAACAATAAAGGAAGAAGACGAACAAAGAAGAAGAAAAAGCCGACAGTAAAATAAAGTTTGAAGTAGTAAATAGAAAAAAAAGGATGATCGGCGATTAGGAAAAAATAGACGAAATACGCGGATGACGACCACATCACTGACTTTATTGTCCTGCCAAACATTTTTTACAACCCTCAGTCCGCCGCGTGCATCAATGGGAATCGGCTTTGTAGGAGACGAAAGAAAAGGACACACCTGCAAATCTAGTAAAGAATTCTAGTAATAGTCTTTTGTTCGCACTGAACTTAAGACAAAGAAAAACATCCCTCGCCTGTCACTCAGGGCTGTGGGGTAAGAGTCGTGAATTTGGTCGCTTTTTGTGGAGTCGGAAACGTTAACAAATATCCCGACTCCGACTCCGAATTGTAAGAGACTTAAACCCAGGAGATCCTGTTTATTTTTACAGGCTTTTCTATAACTAGTAACGTATGTCACTCTCTTGTCACCTTCAAATCTTGCAATCGATTTTTCAATCACTTCCAGATGAGCAATAGCTCTGAAACTTGGCATAGTTGTGTATTCCCCATGACAATACAATAGTCAGTCGTAAAAATAATAAAATTAAAATTAATATTAATTTTGTTTGTTTGTATTGTGTCATCAGTGAAATTGGCGATAACTGCAAATAATCTAGGAGTATTCTTTCCAACAAGATTGTCTCTCTTGAGAGAAATATTGAAACTTCTGCTCCCCTCCCCCCTTCCACACAAACACTACCGCACGCGCGTACACATACATACACATAACTGACAACTACATTTAAAAAAATGTAATTTACAACTCTTATCAAAATTTTTAAAAATATATAAAAAAATAAAATATTAACTTTCCGTGTAATATACTGAGTAATGAAATCCGCCTCCTGTGCTCTGGACTCGTTTATCACAAACTGATAATGTCATTAGCGGATCGATTACATTTGACTTAAATTTAACAACAACAACAAAAAAGTAACACTAAACAGAAGAAAATAAAAAATATTTCAAACACAGGCTTTTAATGCACTCAAAAGCCACAACAAATTTTTCAAGGAGTTTATAGCTTGCAGTCAAAAAATGTAACATCAAATTGACAAAAGGCCTGGGGCGCTAATTCTACATGAAATTAACTTCTGCTTTATACTTCCTTACACACTTATGGATAACATATATGATAAGCGCTTAAGCGGCCCCCGCTTTTTAGTGCATTAAAAGCTTGTGTTTAAAATATTTTATTTTTTATTTTTTTTTAGAACTAACTCAATTTAAATTTAAAACTTATCATATGTTAAAATGCTTTTTTTTACTTTTTGTTGTGTATTATTGAATGAATGAATGACTAGTTAAAAATGTAATCTACGTGTTCATTTATTGACACATATGCCATTCGTGTACATATAACTCCACATAAGTGCATAATTTTGTGCAATATTACTGGTTAAAAAAAAATTTTTTTTAAACTAGTCAGAGTCGGGAGTCTGAATCGGGCTTCTAACTTTTCAGGTCGGAGTCAGAAAACTTGTTGGTCGACTCCACAACCCTGCTTTCACTGAACTGACAGTTCTTGGAGAATTTTAAAAACCTCAACCGTTTTTCTCAGGGTGTCCCAGATACCCAAACACCTGAGAAATAGACAATAAAAATTGCCAGGTGATTGAAATTCGTGCACATATTAAAGTCAATATTTATTAGCTATTAAAATTCCGATGTCACTGCTTGATAGCGTGGTCGATTTATTTATGTGGCACAAGGCATATTTATATTATCCCCACTCCCCACCCCCACCTCAGGACAGCGAAGTCTTCCCCGAACAAGGCACCCAGTTGGTGACAAGTCAGTACATGAACAGTACTGTCACTTTTGATGTTTATCAGTTATCACTCTGCAGCTCACACTGAGTAGGCCTATCAGGCCGCTGCCCTGGCAAAATTTACAAATTAGAAACCTACCCACAACAATAATATTTATAGAATGTGTGATTCCTGTAAACTCACACTGGGATTCTCGCCGGTGCTACGGAGTTCGTGCACAGTGCTGAGATCCTCCTTGTGTTATCTAAGGGAGGAGATCTGAGCACTGATGAAGTGGTCCGTGTGCAATGAAGATAGTCCTTAAAACCAAACCAAACCACTCTAAAGCTCCCCAAGGAGGATTGGTTAGCAAAAGCAAGTGTGCCAAGTCCTCCTCTAGTTACCAAAAGCTTATGGTATCCTCATGTCTTCCTCACCATTTTTTTTCACAAGTTCTCTTCTCCATATGTTTATCCGTCTACTCTTCTTCTCTGCTTTGAGAATTCCAAAATAAAGGATGCCTGGCAATGCTAAGAGCAGGTTTCCTCAGTGTATCCATCTCCTTCGAGTTCTTCGCTTCACTTGTTCCACTGGCATTTACCTGGTTCTTGCCCTCAACGTGTCATATCCATCTCATTCGAGTTCTTCTTACAGAAAATAAAAGAATTTGTCGGATGTAAGAAACGATAAATGAAGAAGACGCTCAAAGAAGAAGGTAAAGCCGACAGTAAAATAAAGTTTGAAGTAGTAAATAGAAAAAAAAAAGAATGAGCGACGATTAGGAAAACATAGACGAAATACCCGGATGACGACCACATCACTGACTTTATTGTTCCGCCAAACATTTTTTACAACCCTCCACCTACTATCAAATGAATCATCTATCACGGCCTAATCCATCTCGCTTTTATTTTCAACAACCCTCTCCTCAACATTATCAGTGACTGTTTACTTCATAAGTCGACGTCTCTGAAGGACCAGTAACTGTCGGATAATGCTTATATATTTGTTCTCAATGTCTGTCTGCCTGTTTGTCTGTCTGCCCGTCTATTCTCTTGGTGCAGCTTAACTTTGTTGTTAACATTCACAGTGTGGATGGGTGCGCTTGTTTTGTGACAATTTTCTTACAATGTTTACATAGTTCAGTTATCTGAATTGTTTTGAATTAGTTGCATTAAGTTTTGCAACTATTTACTAGTACTATTAATCTCACTTCTTTAGCAACTTCTTTGATGTTTAATTAGTTATTTACTTTCTAAATAATAACATTCCTATGTGTTCGGAACAGACTGTATTTGAAGATTATAAACCTCACTTTTTGCAAAGATCCACATACATTTAACCGTGTCCACGAACGTTAGTGAAATCTACTGTAGTGTATATTTTATAATTTGTTTACAATTTTGTATTAACCCTTGTTACTAATTTTTATTGCGTCTTACTACTATTCGTCTTGGTGCCAATTCCTCTCATTCCTACTTCCCCCATTCACCCTTTCCTCCTGACTATTATAATGTCCGAGTGCAAAAACTCTAATCAAATATAGGCAATATCACTAATCCATGGCTTAAACTAACAGGGCTTAAAATTGAGCATTTAAACATTTACCACCTGCTAGGTAAGCTTTCTGAAGTCTCCACCTCTCTCCAACAAAACTTCCACATATTCGGTTTTTCTGAAACCCGTCTTAATGAACAAAATTACAGATGAAGAAATTAGCATTCATGGATTCACAACCATCCGGAGGGATTCTAACAGACAACTTGAAACAGGGCTAGTCATATACATCTCAACATCTCTTCAGTACAGACGCCGTGATGATCTAGAACATACTGGCATTGAATGTATATAGCTGGAAATAAAACTCCCCAACCTGACCCCTGTTTTAATTGGTTACATGTAGCGGAACCCTAGCTCGTCTACTGTATGGTTTGACACATTCTCACGAATGATGGACAATGTTTGGGCTTCTTCGAAGGAAATTATTCTACTAGAGGATTTCAATATTGACCTTCAAAAACCGAACAACACGTGGAATAATATTACAATCTCATTCAAAGATTTCAGCAGGTGTCGGATACTTAGAAACAAAGTACAGTACCTCATTCGTCAGGAAAAGAAACTCCATTTCAGAAAGATGATTCAAGACAAAGCAAACAGCAAAGAAGTCTGGGCAGCCATTAGAACACTAACACACAAATCAAAGTCACTAAACTCTTTACCAAAAAGCTGCTCACTCACGGCAACTCATTTTAGTAACCACTTCAAAACAGAAATTACCCATCTCAAGTCGACACTAAAGCCTATGGACTGCGATATTAGTAAATTAACAGACTTCTGCAGCACCGAACACACTACAACAGATCTAAGAGATATTCCTTTTCCTACAGTACACGAAGTACTCAAATATATATTGGCATTAAAAAACAACAACTCATCTGGTCTTGATGGTATCAGCAATAAGATGACACGTTACGCTGCACCCATCATTTGCGACTCTTTAACCTATGTATACAACCAATGTATTGCACACAACTACTTCCCTACAGCATTTAAAACTGCCAAAGTGTATCCTCTCTATAAATCTGGCTCTCATAGCGATCCCAACAGTTACAGACCAATATCCATTCTATCATCTATATCAAAACCACTAGAGAAACACATTTACAACACCATGCTTCAACACTTAACAGCAAACAAACTGCTCATTGAGAGCGAGCCAGTCAGGTTTCAGACCCAAACATTCCTGTCACACAGCTCTCACCAAAATGGCAGATAACTGGCTGTCGAACATAAATGATGGAAAATTATGTGGTGCTGTTTTTGTCGACTTCAAAAAAGCATTTGACATGATTGACCACACTATCTTGGTTCAAAAGTTAGAAACCCTCATAATAGGTCCTAATCCACTAAACATCATCAAATCATTCCTGGCAGATCGACAACAATTAGTGTTCCACAACTACTCGACATCAGATTTCTCGAAGATAGATACAGGAGTACCGCAGGGTTCTATTCTTGGACCCCTACTCTTCGCACTGTTCATCAACGACCTGCCACTACATCTAAAATATTCAACATGTGACCTCTTTGCAGATGATTGTACTATCTACACTAGTGACACTGACTGCGCGGCATTTGAAATGACTCTTCAAAGCGATGTAGACAATCTATCAAAATGGAGTAATATGAACCGTATGCCAGTAAACACAGGAAAAACAAAATCTATGTTGATTACCACCAGACAGAAACTTCTAAACTTCAACAAAAGATCGCTACAGCTACATGCGTAGTCAATACGCATTGATCATGTAACAGAACACAAAGTTCTAGACTTGACGATTGACCAGCACTTGACGTGGAACTCCCACCAACGGAATTTAACGAAACACTTAGCTCAAAAGACATACCAGCTGGCCAAAATAAAACACTTCTTAGACGCAGACACTAGACTATTGTTCTACTCTTCACATATACAGACACATCTAGATTACTGCTCTACACTATGGGATGGTTGCCCTGCTTCCACCTCAAAGAGACTGCACTCCCTGCATAAGAGAGCAGTACGTCTGATTACCGATAATTGCACGATACTACACGCAAGGACACGAAAAGAACCCAAAATACTGTCCCTAAAAAAACGTCACCTCTACAACAAAGCCAAGATGACTCACGCAATTCTATCTAACAATGCCCTGCCGTACCTACGATCATTGTTTCAAACCAGTAGAAGAGAGGGACTACAATTACATCAGTTACGTCTGCCCAAACCTAGGATCGACCTGTTCAAAAAGAGTCTAGCCTACTCTGGAGACTACTTGTGGAACAGCCTTCCACACCACATAAAAAACCAACATACACAATACTCATTCAACAAAGCACTTTTTAAACACTTAATCAACACCGATTATCTACCCCCATAGAAGCAGCCATTGTCAGACCACATCTTATCTATATGTCAACCTTTCTTTTCCTCTTCCGCTCGTTATTGTCTATGCGAAAAATTTGTTTTATATCCACGTAGTATTTCTATATAATGTAATGTATGGTAGAATGTACCTGCATAGCACTGTACTTTTGAAATATGTAATTGTATTTTGTTTGCTTAAATGTGATGATGTGTATGCGAATGAGCAGATATACATTTTTACAGCTCGAAGATGTGTCCTGCTACAGAAGTGCGTAAGAAATTATTATTATTATTTCATTTTCCTTCAAGAATGTACAGATATAAGCGGGAATATGTTATGTAATTTGTGTATTGATGTTTAATGACACATTCAAAAATGCAGATTAATTGTTGATGAACACATGAGTGAGTGTCGGGATACAGAATGAAAGATAAAGGGCTGGATGGTCGGACAGACCTGGGTCCCAATTCCTAACCCTTTTAAATAAAGTTATGTCCATCTATCTCTCCTACTGATTCTGCTCTTGGGTTAAGGAGGGCAAAGAAATAACACCAAGTCTCACCTCCTTCCATAGCAGACTGTCAAATACTTCATGAGTTCTGATACCATGCCAACTAATCTGATTATGCTTGAAATCATAATTTTCTGTACGTATTATTTTTAAAAAAATTAAATTAAATTTTATTATAATGTTTGTTTAATTAACAATACTTAATTTTGATTAGTACTGCATACTGTAAACTCACGCTGTTAAATTACCTTTATAATGTTGCATGCCTCCATATTAATGCTTAAAGTAACATGGGGGAATGAAAGGATATAATATGTAAGATAAATGAGAGTGGAAGGGCAGAATGTTAGACGGGCCTGCGCGCCCAATTCTTAACCCTTCAAAAATAAAGTTTGTTCGTTCGTTCGTTCGTTCTTCGCTTCACTTGTTCCACTGGCATTTACATGGTTCTTGCTATCATTTCCACTTTCGTGACATTTTCGTCCCATTTCAATCCTTTTATTTACAAAAAAAAAAGCTGTCAGTCGCAACAGTGAAATTCTCAGTTAACTTCAGAGCAGAGACAGAGGCCTTAAGAACTGCAGCAGAAGTTCTAATGACAGAAGAAAGCTGAGAGAGACAAGTAGCTATCTTCTCAGATGCGCTGTCAGTAATTGCAATGCTGAAGAATCAAAATAATGACGACCTGGATGATCTAAGTAACACTTCACAACATATGTAGCAATTCAAAAGGGTTGTGAAACAGTGGATTCCATCTCACTACAACAAGCCCAGAAATGAAGAGACTGGCATATTGGTAAAGAAAAGAGGAAAGTTACCTCAACATGAAACAAGCATAACTTATAAAGAAGCCAAGAGTTTTATCAAGCGCTGACACAGGAACAAATGGGAAACAGAACATCCTGACCACAATAAAAAATGATGCGTATTACCAGCTCAGCAGAAGTGAACAAGTGGTAATCTTCAAACTTCACAAACTATGTAAGCAATTAAAACCCTTTAGCATGGTGATGCAATATACTCTTATTATTAATAAATGTCGTAGATTTTATCAGATAGGTAATAGATGTTTTTAGCCCTGTCTGAGCAGATGTGATAGTGATGACGATGTGAAAGTAAGGAGTAAGAAATAGTTTTATCACGAGGTGATCGTGTGAGAGAAAGGACAGTCTCTGGATAGAATAATTTATCTAATCCAGCCTATCGCGACGACTAAATTTAAATCAGACGCACTTTCTCTTCTTGTACGAAAATACAAGTTACACTGCACTCACATGCACACAATTCTGTGACAAATACGCACGAACGTGAAAACAAACTATGAATAACATATAATGGATAGGGGGTTGACCGACACGATAACTAAAGGTTTAATAAAGTTTATTATCAATAGAAGATCACAACAATAAGCATATACATTACTAGATCATGGTTTACAGACAAAATTGCAAAAGAAGAAATTAATCAAATAGGTTCTCCCCCTCTGGTAAAGGAAAAGAAAAGACGATCCCAACAGAGGTTAATTAACCCAAAAGATCAAACGTTAACAATAAGTTATGAAATAGTCAGTATGGGAAAAGAATAGGTTCCTAATGTAATCTATCCCGTGACTACTCAGATTAGTGAGATAAAAAAAAGAAAGAAGAAACCACATAAGTATATGATGTTAACAAAAGACATAAGTTTCTTTCTCCGTTCATTCAATTCACACCCATTCAGTGGCCACTTTCTGACTTTTGTTTACCCCAGTAGTTGTCGCAGGCATTCCAAGGAAATACACTAATAAGTAATAAGACTATTCAGTGTCAAATTTAAGTTTTGCCAAATCCAACCCCAGACTCAACGTAGTTGCTGACTGCAAATTTCACGGGAGTCGCTAGAGCTGGTGATTTAATTTGTCCTGGATACAATAAGTTCTTTATGCCTTATAATAGACCTCTTCACCACTCCGT
Source organism: Oreohelix idahoensis (assembly GCA_024509875.1). NCBI lineage: Eukaryota > Metazoa > Mollusca > Gastropoda > Stylommatophora > Oreohelicidae > Oreohelix > Oreohelix idahoensis. Next base: position 111,914 of record JAMPIV010011646.1, read on the forward strand.
TATAAATGCGCCCAGATTTAAAAACACACTTAGTGTCTAGCTCCTATCCGATCGTTTTTTAAACGCAGTGAAATATAACGGCCAAACACGTGAATCATTTTTAAAAATTACATAAAATGGATAGAAGTAAACAATATATATCGTCAGTAGACAGTTATTTAATATATGTAATAGCCAATTTAAAACATCTCTTACTGGGAAATAGCGAGTAATTAAATTCACTTTACGGTTAAAAAGATTTAGCTATAAGTTATTTAATTAGCACAGAAAATTTTAGTGAAATATAATGAAAACTTTAAACACACTAAATCACTTAAAGGCTAGTATATAAATTACCGCAATCAGAAAAATGAAACACTCCACGAAAATCTAATAATTTTCACTCTGTACGAGAAATCTAAGATATCGAGATAGTGAATTTCAGATAGATTTCTGAACAACAGATCATGGCTATCGGAGAGACATGGTATATATCCGTAAATTCGTTCTATCGCTCTTTAATGCGAAAGTCACAACCACTGCCAAACCCGAGCCCATTTGCCGTTTGATTCTTGAATCAAAGGTAATTTTTACCACCTCTGCCGCCGACAACCTCTCTGGCTTGACTTTCATCATCTCCACCTTGCAGAATATCAGCTACGCAATTAATTCCCCTGAAAGTTTTACAATCCAAGGTCCGTCTCAGACTTAACATTGCCCCTGATCAAAGAATCTAATACGCCATGCTCCGCGCTCTCTCTCTGTTCCACCGTGCTTAATTGCCAAACGGCTCATGTGTTAACTGCACTCATGAATCCGGCGTTCCTGTAGCAAAAAATAAACTGGATTGGGGGGGGGGGGGGGGAAGGGGGCAAAAGTGGATGATTACTGCTGCACTATTTCCATCTGTGACATTTCGTCCGTGCTTGAAGACATGAAACCCTTTATGTCTCCTCTATGAAAATAGCGCTGCTGTTATCCGTATCTTGCGAGTGATTGCTATCTTCCCTGTCCCTTTCTTCCTCATTGCTCCAGTTTCTACTCATAAAGTCTGCTCCCACGGTTTGTTTTCCTGGTATGTATTCTACTTTGAAAGCATATACACTTAGGAGCAACGCCCAACGCATAATCCTCGCGTTGAATTCCTTATTCGCTCCCAGAAAAGCCAATGGGGCATTGTCCGTCTGCACTGTAAATGAAACGCCGTAAAGGTATTCGTGATGTTTCCTGATACCACTCACGAGTGCTAGACATTCTCTCTCCACTGTGGAATAGTTCTGTTCTGCTGTGTTCAATTTTCGGCTGCCATAAGCGACTGGGAATAACAGGTTCGGATCATTGTCATCTGCTTGTAGCATAGTTGACCCGACGCCTTGACCCGATGCGTCGACCCGCAATATAAAAGGTTTCTTAAGGTCAGGTAGCCGTAAAATTGGGTATTCGGACAGCTGTCGTTTGAGAGTGCTGTAAGCGTGTTCGCACTTAGCATCCCAAATAACTGTTTCGGTTGCCCCTTTTTGGTAAGGTCAGTAAGGGGTGCCGTTAGCCCGTTGAAATTGTTAATAAATTTCTGGTAGTATGCACACAGTGATAGAAATGAACGTGTGTCTTTCTTCGTTCGGGGTCTCTTTGCTGCAACTATATTCTCAATGTTCTTGGCAACTGGCCACATGCAGCCTTGAGAATTGGTATGCCCCAGGAAGTCAAGCTTTTCAAATCCGATAAGACATTTGCTAGGTCTAGCTGTGAGACCAGTTTCCTGTAGTCTCCTGAGGAGCATAGCAACCGTAGCAATATGTTCGTCGTAGGTTTCCGAGGCAATTAATATGTCATCCATGAAATTATGGATATGCGGACTTTGTAAGGGTTCTATAAGCTTTCTCATTGTTAAGAGTCAGTTTCTTGTAAGTTAGGAATGTGACCTTTGTTATATTTCTTTTTTATATTTGCGTTCTAAGGGAGTCAACCGGTTGTAATATTTTTCTGGAATAAGTTAGATTTAGTTGTTATCTCCCTTGGGCTTGCTAGTGTTTAGCTATATGCCCATATAAGGTTCTGTTCGTAGATTTTCTTAGAACAGTCCCAGTACGTTCCAGGTTGTGAACTAAACTCAAGTCACGCGATGATCCGCGCATGCGCCAAGGTTTTGGCGGGTCCGGAAGACCGCTTCGTTTAAGTGAGTCTGGCTGGGCGTTTTGAGCGAAGAGGGTGTCCCGCCATGTTTTTCTGGCAGTGTAAAAGGGGATCAGAGTTCCTTGTGTATTAATTATGTTTAGATTCCCCTTGATTGTGATTCTGGCATAGTTCGGTAAAGCCTAGGAAATGGCCAGTGTTTCTTGTGTGTTTGTTTCCTGGAGTGCAGAGCAGGTAACAATACTTTTGAAACTATTTATGGTAGCTACGAACTTGACATTTTGAGGTGACTTACTCCCGGTGCGGGAAGTAGAGATAAAGAAGATTAACATTATTTATATTTGTAGCCCGCCATCTATGCGGCTGATTTGGTAGCAAAGATTTACCTGACCTGGTTGGTCAATGAAGAATACAGAGAGAGTATTAGACATTTGTAGCCCGCCATCTATGCGGCTGATTTGGTAGCAAAGATTTACCTGACCTGATTGGTCAATGAAGAATACAGAGAAAGTATTAGACAATTGTAGCCCGTCACTTTTGCGGCCTATTTTTGCAAGAGATATACCTGACTAGTTTGGTCAGATGTGATGCATAAGATTGACTTTATTTATATAAGGAAGCCTGCCATCTATGCGGCCTATTTTCGCCAGAGATATACCTGACTAGTTTGGTCAGATGTGATGCATAAGATTACCTTTATTTGTATAAGGAAGCCCGCTCCTTATGCGGCATGTTTTGCTAAAGATGTACCTGACTTGCTGTGTCAGAAGATATATAGATTAACATTGAGTACTTGGAAGCCCGCTCCTTATGCGGCTTGTTTTTGCAAGAGTCTCTGTAGTGTTGGATACTATGAACTAATGCTATCTACGTGATGTTGAATATGATTGAGCCTTGTCCTAATGACAGTACGTTCGTTTTGATGTCGATGTGATGTGATTGTAATAAATCGTTAGAACCGTACCAGCTGTTCCAACTTTACTGACTCCTATATGTGGTACGAACGGTGTATTGTACTACAACATCACCACCCACACTGCTACATATAATAAGGACGTACATCTACACTGTCTAATAAGATTTCTACAGTGGTGGAGACTCCGACATTACAGACTGCTACACTCATCATTCTGGTAAAGACTCCCGGTGAGTTATGCAATACTAGACAAACATGAAGGTATGTTTGTCTAATATTTATTTACTGTTTACAGGCCTCGGGTTTCCCTTCCTTATATGTTATAAATGGTTATGCAATACGAACGGCATCACGTTGAAGGTATAGTGTCCTTCACTAGTGCTGAAAGCTAACTGGGGCTTAATTTCCTCCTTGACTGGTATTTGGTAGTAACCTTTACTCAGGTCAATCTTTGAGAAAATTCTTACCCTGCTCAGCTTGGTGAACAGCTCAGAAGCGCTCTGGAGAGGTTCCGGCTGGAATTCCGTTACAGTGTTAAGTAAACGGTAATCTATGCACAGCCGAACTTCCTTATTAGGTTTCTGTAACAGCACTACACTTGAACTGTAAGGAGAGGTAGACTCACTGATAATTCCTGCTTGACGTAGCTTGTCTATTTCTCCGCATAACGTATCAGCTTTAGCATACGAGATGGGGTATACTCTGGTCCGAACAGGTGTCTCGTTTGTCAGTTTCATATCGAACTCTACGAGATGTGTTCGACCAGGTACATCCGTCAAAACTGCTGTGTACTGTTTCAGTAGCGCCCTCGTTTCTGTCTGTTGTGCTTCAGAGAGATTGTCACCGAATTTCACATCTTGGAAAGATTCCATTTGTTGCAATGGATATTCCATGCAACTATCGTTATCTTCCTCACCTTCTGTTGCTATGGCGACCGCCAGAAGATGTTTGGAAGACGGCATTGGTCTTTCCAAGTATTTCTTCAGCAGATTTACATGGTTGACCTTCTCCTTTCCTTTAATAGAGATCTTGTAGTTCGTTCTTGAGATCTGTTTCAGGACGGTAAACGGCCCTTGCCATCCGATGCGCAGTTTGTTGCTTCCGGTTGGAAGTAGCAACAAAACCTTCTCCCCAGATGGAGTTCTCTCTCTTTAGCCGCTTTATTGTACCGTTTAGCGTGCTTTGCGCGTGCTTTCTTAATGTTGGTTGTTGCTAGATCCCATCCTAGTTGTAACCTTTCCTTAAGTTCCGATAAATACTTGGTGGCTGAAACGACTGTCTCGTCGGCTTTCTGGTCTGTCAATGGCCGGAGTAAAGCTTCCAACGGCCCGTTAATAGGTCTGCCGAATAAAAGAGTAGCTGGTGGTAAAGCTGTAGAGGCCTGGGGAACTTCCCTGTAGGCGAATAAGGCTGCAGGAATGGAAAGGTCCCAATATTCAGGTTTCTCTTGTCCAAGCTTACGTTACATCATGGTGAGGCTCCCGTTGAAGCGTTCCACGAGCCCATTTCCGACCGGATGGTAGCGGCTTGTGTGGATGAGCTTGGCCCTCAAGATCTTAAAGATCTCACTCCATTAACAGGCTACGGAATTGGGATCCGTTATCCGTCAAAACTTGTTGAGGAAATCCCAACCGCGTGAAAATTTGCACTAGGGTTTCTGTGACATGCTTGGAATCCGTGCATGTTAGCGGTATAGCTTCTGCCCACATAGTGCATGTGTCGACTAAGGTCAGGATAAACTTGTTCTTTCTTTTGGTCCTTTCTAGGGGTCCAACAATGTCGACAGCAACCCGTTCAAATGGTGTTCCCACTATTGGCATTTCACCTATGGGATCTGGGGGTGTCCAATGCTTGGGTGGCACACGTTGGGACTGGGTGCAGGATTTCACGTACCTGATAATATCAGAGTTCATTCCTGGCCACCAATAGTGAGTCGATATTCGCTGATTTGTTCCGTTTTGTCCCATATTTCCGCTAAAGGGAAGAGAGTGCCTCATTTCTAAGATTTGGTCTCTGTACTGTGTCGGTACTAGGAGCTGATTATGCCCTTCATCAGGGTTGCCCGTTCTACGATATAGTACGCCATCCTTGGAAAAGATGTCTCCGTTGTGTCTGGGGTTCTTGGCCATGGGCAGTTTCCTAAAGCAGGGTTCCAATGTAGGGTCCTGTTGTTGCGCCTCTTTACGTTCCTTAGGTAACAAATTTGGTGCAGGCTCCCGTTCCTTTTTGCTTTGACCTCTTTTGCTGCCACAATCGGCTCTTTCGGTCTCCCAACAAACACATATCTACATCCAAGTATTACTGGGTAGATAGGATCATCCACAATAGCCGCTTTGGTAACACCTCTGACAAAATCAGAGTGTATCTCCACCAGTGCGAAGGGAAGCGTCATGGGTGCATCACTCTTGAAAACTCCACATAATTTGACGGTGCCTTCTGTCTCTTGACCAGGTTTGACCAAATGCCTTGCGACAATACAGTCAAGAGATAATCCTGTCTCAATAAGACAAGATGCAGAAGTCCCGTTCAAAATAACAGTTCCTCGCGTTGAGGGCCTCTCACCCTCAGGTTGAGAATCACTGACACTAATTCTCCGTTGCGAGTCTGTTAACAAGCAACCGATTCTATTCGTCCCGGTGTGCTTGCTCTGATCAGATGTCCCTTGTGCAGGGGTCTTTCCCTTGTCTTGACCTTTCTGGCGGCTGTGCCATGCAGGCCGGTCGGGCTGATCAGAATTCTTGTTGGTGGGGTATCTGTTTTTCGATTTTTCTTGGGGAGGGTTCTGAGGTAAATTTTCTGTTTGATTATGGTCCTGGAAAAAATGGGAAGACGGCCCTAAATTATTTTTCCGAAAATGCTCATCTGTCGGCTTGCGTTTTGTGCTGGGAAGCTCGGCAAAAGCATTAACGTAACGTTCAGACTTACTAAGAATGTCCTCCAACTTTACTGCGTCCCGTTCAGTCCGAAATCTACGGGTTTCGTTTGATAAAGTGGATTTGATTTGTTTTGTAATAGCACATTCCAGAAATCCTTCAAAAGTGGGAGGGAGCTCGGAAAGTTCCAAGCCCTAATCAATTACCCTGTCAAGCGTGAAGAGAACTGTTGAAATGTCTCCGTGCCTTCCTTTCTGCTGTTTCTGAGCAGGTGCAAAAATTTGCGAGCGTTCATTTCGAAACGCTCCAGTAAAGCCTTCTTTAGCATGTCGTAGTTGTCTTGATGGCTGCTTCCCAGTTTTACGTAGACGTCATAAGCACTACCTTTTAAAGCCTGCGAAAGCTATAGACACAATCTGGAACTCTCTAACCCATACAGTGACGCCATCCTCTCAAATTTCTCGAGAAACGAGTCAATTTTCTCATTGGGGCTCAAAAAGGATTCCAGGGCGAAAGACATAGCTACGAGTTGAGGAGATTGGGTACTGGATTGATCAGTTAACTGTGACTGAGGTGGAAACTCTCCATTGCTAGAGGAAGACATAGCACCACGACTTTGGACCTCTAGAGCCTTAAGCGCCAGTTCATGCTGTCTCTCCTTCTCTCTTTCCTCATGCTGTCTCTCCTTCTCTCTTTCCTCGTGTTTTGCCCTGCGAGCTTCCACCTCTGCCTCAATTTTCTTCGGCTCCAATTGAGATTGGCGCTCTTCCGCTTCTTTCCTCTCCACTCTATCTTGTGCTTCCTTCTTCTCCGCTCTATCTTCCTTCTCCCTAGCTTCTGCAACTTTCTTCTCCGCGTCATATCGGTCACGTTCTACATTGACAAACGCGGTCACTTCTCCTTGCAATCCTGTCTCCTTTGCTTCTCTTAGCATGACTCTAAGTTTAGCTCTCTCAGCCATGGCTAATAACGAAATGCCGTTAACCCGAGAAAGAAAGAAGAAAAGGAGAGAAAAACTCTATTCTAAACCAACTTTACGAGAAAAAAAACAAGCAAACAAAAATATTTATTATTTCACTGAGATACCTCCTGTCCGTTATCAGTTATCTAATCTATCTCTGTTATTACCTGGCACAAGGCTCCTAATACAGACGACTAAGCCAAATAAATGGTAGATCAGTCTAATACTGGAAAAACTACTATTACTAACGGTGGATAAAAAAAATTTATTAATTATAAAATGCAGGAGAAAAGAATAATTTCCCTTTTATTATAAATTCACCAAAACTCGCCCACTCTAGAAGTCAGTTAAGAGTAAGGGAAGTTATTAACTAGACGTAAAGTCAGAAATCGGTCCTTAGCTTTGCTCAAACTCTGCTGCTTCAAATAAAAAAACCAGTGATTGTTAAACAAACAATCACGCGTACTAGCGGCCTTGAACAAAATACTATTTATCTCTTATATCTGACAAAGATTACTATCAGAACAAATTGCAGGTAACTTTATGATGCTGTAGAAAGAAAACTAAAATCCCTTGCGACATGCTAGGCCGGTCCGGGCTGATCAAGAGATAATCCTTGTCCTATATCTGTGTGGTCAAACACCTGTAACTAAGATCGTTGTCCAGGGGATAATTATTTTTTATACCCTAACTTCACAAGACAAACTCACGCACTCTCTATCAAGATGAAAATTAAGATTCAATATCAGACTTTAGACTTTATCTAGACTCAGACTTAGAGTTCAGTCCCGCGACGAGTGACCAAAATGTCGTAGATTTTTTCTCAAATAGGTAATAGATGTTTATCCTGAAAACTAGATTCAGTCCTGCCCACATTAATGTCGTAAATTCTGAGCCAAGGTGATAGCTGATGACTGTCAGAACAGAGGTGATGTGTTGACAAATGTGAAAGGGGTAGAAAATAGTTTTATCACGAGGTGATCGTGTGAGAGAAAGGACAATCTCTGGATAGAATAATTTATCTAATCCAGCCTATCTGGACGACTAAATTTAAATCAGACGCACTTTCTCTTCTTGTACGAAAATACAAGTTACACTGCACTCACATGCACACAATTCTGTGACAAATACGCACGAACGTGAAAACAAATTATGAATAACATATAATGGATAGGGGGTTGACCAACACGATAACTAAAGGTTTAATAAAGTTTATTATCAATAGAAGATCACAACAATAAGCATATACATTCCTAGATCATGGTTTACAGACAAAATTGCAAAAGAAGAAATTAATCAAATAGGTTCTCCCCCTCTGGTAAAGGAAAAAAAGACGATCCCAACAGAGGTTAATTAACCCAAAAGATCAAAAGTTAACAATAAGTTATGAAATAGTCAGTATGGGAAAAGAGTAGGTTCCTAATGTAATCTATCCCGTGACTACTCAGATTAGTGAGATAAAAAAAGAAAGAAGAAACCACATAAGTATATGATGTTAACAAAAGACATAAGTTTCTTTCTCCGTTTATTCAATTCACACCCATTCAGTGGCCACTTTCTGACTTTTGTTTACCCCAGTAGTTGTCGCAGGCATTCCAAGGAAATACACTAATAAGATTTCAAAAAAATTTATTCTCGGCCCCATGACGTGGTGCAAGGATGCTTTCTATCACAAAAGTAACATAATCTCTGCAAGTTTTTAAGCATACCTTACAAAGACTCAAAAAGAATGTACCTATTTCTTTTTTTTAAATCTACTTGACCAGTGTGTTGAGAGACATGTAACAATTACCGGTTGCAACTCAAATGCGAAAGTTTCACTTGAAATACCCGTTGCACGCATTCACACTTTTTTGAGTCTTTGTAAGGTATGCTTAAAAACTTGCAGAGATTATCTTACTTTTGTGATAGAAAGCATCCTTGCACCACGTCATGGGCCCGAGAATAAATTTTTTTGAAAAGGGTACAATCTTTTATGGACACCCTGTATAATTAAACTATACCTATAACTTGAAGGTTGCAGACAACTTTGATCTTCTTTGTGCGTCTTCTTCCTTTATTATTTCTGAAAACAAAGTTACACATGCGGTAACTCTTCAGTGATAACTGACTATGAGGATGAAACGCCCTTGAGGTGATAACCCACAGCTGCATTTTGTCCTGGTGTTTCTTTCGACGAGTTCGCTTCTCTTCTGCTTTTTATTAGAGCTTCTTTGCGCCCAATCTGAGGTGGCACCGTGTGGAACATCTCCACTTGGTGCGATCGGCAGCTTCGTTCTCCCAGTACCTTCATGTCTGTCTTGTACACATCTTTGAACCTCAGCTGAGGTCGCCTGGCTGTTATTCGGCCATCTGCCAGTTGTCTGTAGAAAATATCGTTGGAGATGCGACCATGTTCCATACTACGGACATGGCCAAGCCAGCGTAATCTGCGCTGTCTAATTAGTGTGTAAATACTTTGAAGGCCAGCACGTGTCATCACATAATCATTTGTCCTTCTACAAAATACTAAGACTGTGGCGCAGACACCGTAGATGAAAGGTATTGAGGCGTTTTCTTAGCATAGGTTGTCCATGTTTCGCTGCCATATAAACGTGTGCAGGTGACGCAGGCATCATATACCACAGTTTTGGTATTCATAGACATAAACAGTAACAGTACGTTTATAACGTATCATCGAGGTTGCCAACAACTTTATTTTTTGAATTGTTACTATATTGTAAGTGTCATCGAAGGTTCTTCACAAAAGCTCACTGATGTAAATAAAGAAGGCAAGCGGGGGCCCTGACAACAGTATATAAATAACACACATAGACCAGTATGTTACTGCCGCTGCGTAATAAAATAAAGAGGTAGAAAATTAAACACCCTGTCCGCGAAGCACTATTTTTGTGTGGCGCTGAGTTGGCTGTGTGTTTGGTCACGATTCACCACCGTAACGAGGCTGTGGTATCGTTCGCACGACCCTGGGTTCAAGTGCCCTGCAAGCCTATTACTTATTTAGTCTGTTGTCTATTTTTTCTGCTCCATTTATCTATTACCATTGTTAGCAATATACACAGTAATGCGTATTATTTATTTACTTAAAACAAAAAAATCTCAGTAAAATGATTAAGTGCAGAAATTTATGTCTGTGTTTTTCTTTCTTCAAAACATGTTTGATTTATAAACAACGGAATTATCATTCATGGCGAAAACTGTCTAAATATAACATGGAAAGAAAGTTTAATATTCACAGGCCTTAATCTTGTTCACTCTAACCAATATTTAAAGTGCATTGTAAATCAGACTGGAAAATTTAATATGTCTTAAGTACGATATAAAAGTCGGTTTTAACAAGTGTTTTTCTATTTAATGATTGTGCATTGAGTTGACTAAAACGGATTTCCATAACCCGGGCTGAACAAATATTGAATGAATAAGGGCTGAACAAATATTTTATGAATAAGGGCTGAACAAATATTGAATGAATAAGGGCTGAACAGATATTTTATGAATAAGGGCTGAACAAATATTTTATGAATAAGGGCTGAACAAATATTTTATGAATAAGGGCTGAACAAATATTTTATGAATAGATGCAAAACAACTTGTCCCCATGCTCCGTTGGAAGCGGAAAATGATGACTGATAAGGAAACAGCAAAATGGAATAACTCTTGTTGTTTAGTTTGACACAAAACAGGTGCTCTACATGACACCAAACGGTGCCACCATTCCTGGACAAGACAAAATTCTCTCCGGAATGCGTGGGAACTCAAGAACAATGCTGACTTCGCTGAAGTTTCCATTGGTTTCAGTTAAATATAGCTATTGTATATATATATATATATATATATATATATATATATATATATATATATATGTAGACTTTTCAGCTCTCGTAGGTGCATAGGCCTTTTCAAACTTATGCCATGTATTCTTGTCACGTGACATTAGTTAAAGATCGTTCCATGCCGTCCTAATCCCCTTCATGTCTGTTTCCAGTTTTCTTCTCCGTGTGTTCCTTGGTCCTTCTCTACCTGTCTTACCACTTGGAATTCCAGAACAAGCACCGCCATGTAACAGGGCCGGACTATCCATTAGGCCAAGTTGGATGAAGCCTAGAGGCCCAGAGCTCTTAGGGGCCCGTGCATACGCTAAAAAAATGCATAGATTTTTCAATAAAATGTGTTTATTGTGTTTACCTTAATAATGATAACAATAATACTAATAAACATTAATTTAAAAAAATTACTAGTAAAAGAGGTAAGCAATGCTAACAAATTAACTATTATTTATTGTCACAGATGGAAATAGTGCAATAGTGATCATCCACTTTTGCCCCTCCCTATCTAGTTTATTTTTTGCTACAGGAACGCCGGATTCACAAGTGCAATTAACACGTGAGCCGTTTCGCAATTAAGCACGGTGGAACAGAGAGAGAGCGCGGAGCATGGCGTATTAGATTCTTTGATCAGGGGCAATGTTAAGTCTGAGACGGACCTTGGATTGTAAAACTTTCAGGGGAATTAATTGCGTAGCTGATATTCGGTAAGGCGGAGATGATGAAAGTCAAGCCAGAGAGGTTGTCGGCGGAAGAGGTGGTAAAATTACCTTTGATTCAAGAATCGAATGGCAAATGGGCTCGGGTCTGACTTTCGCATTAAAGAGCGATAGAACGGAATTTACGGATATATACCATGTCTCTCCGATAGCCATGATCAGTTGTTCAGAAAACTATCTGAAATTCACTAGCTTCATATCTTAGATTTCTCGTACAGAGTGAAAATTATTAGATTTTCGTGGAGTGTTTCATTTTTCTGATTGCGGTAATTTATATACTAGCCGTTAAGTGATTTAGTGTTTAAAGTTTTCATTATATTTCACTGAGATTTTCTGTGCTAATTAAATAACTTATAGCTAAATCTTTTTTCAGCAGTAAAGTGAATTTAATTACTCGCTATTTCCCAGTAAGAGCTGTTTTAAATTGACTAGTACATACATTAAATAACTGCCTACTGACGGTATATATTTTTTACTTCTATCCATTTTATGTAATTTTTAAAAATGACTAGTGTTCATATCACGCGTTAAAAACGATAGGATAAGCTAGACACGTGTGTTTTAAATCTAATTTATAACGGAGTGGTGAAGAGGTCCTATTTTAACACGTGTTAGATATGATATTGATAATTTGGTTAAATGTTTATATTTTCTTTCCTAAAAAATCTAGGCTGATCAACCTGAGTACAGGCGGCTTTTTATGGCCATATGAACTTATGATCATACAAACTTATAATATTATAAGCATCCAGCGATATTTAATATTGATGAGCTTCTTGCTGTGACCTGTGTGGTCCAATTTTCCTCATTTTCATGAGAGAAACCAGAATAGAACCATTAAATTATAATATTAACTGGACCAGAACTATTACCAGATTTGCTTATATCAATCTCATCAGGCAGCTTTTTCGAAATATACTGTCAGCAACATTTGTGTAACTTAACCTAGCATCTCAGCCACCTGAGACTAAACAACATAGGAACTATATATCTATGTTCTATTCATCCTACGTCGGCGATCACCACGCATGAACCTTACTCTAACCAACTGAAGGCATAGATAACTTATTGTATCCAGGACAAATTAAATCACCAGCTCTAGCGACTCCCGTGAAATTTGCAGTCAGCAACTACGGCGAGTCTGTGGTTGGATTTGGCAAAACTTAAATTTGACACTAAATAGTCTTATTACTTATTAGTGTATTTCCTTGGAATGTCTGCGACAACTACTGGGGTAAACAAAAGTCAGAAAGTAGCCACTGAATGGGTGTGAATTGAATAAACGGAGAAAGAAACTTATGTCTTTTGTTAACATCATATACTTATGTGGTTTCTTCTTTCTTTTTTTATCTCACTAATCTGAGTAGTCACGGGATAGATTACATTAGGAACCTACTCTTTTCCCATACTGACTATTTCATAACTTATTGTTAACTTTTGATCTTTTGGGTTAATTAACCTCTGTTGGGATCGTCTTTTTTTCCTTTACCAGAGGGGGAGAACCTATTTGATTAATTTCTTCTTTTGCAATTTTTTCTGTAAACCATGATCTAGTAATGTATATGCTTATTGTTGTGATCTTCTATTGATAATAAAAGTTATTAAACCTTTAGTTATCGTGTCGGTCAACCCCAATCCATTATATGTTATTCATAATTTGTTTTCACGTTCGTGCGTATTTGTCACAGAATTGTGTGCATGTGAGTGCAGTGTAACTTGTATTTTCGTACAAGAAGAGAAAGTGCGTCTGATTTAAATTTAGTCGTCCAGATAGGCTGGATTAGATAAATTATTCTATCCAGAGACTGTCCTTTCTCTCACACGATCACCTCGTGATAAAACTATTTTCTACCCCTTACTTTCACATTGTCATCACTATCACCTCTGCTCAGACAGGGCTATAAACATCTATTACCTATCTGATAAAATCTACGACATAATGGTCACTCGTCGCGGGACTGAACTCTAAGTCTGAGTCTAGATAAAGTCTAAAGTCTGATATTGAATCTTAATTTTCATCTTGATAGAGAGTGCGTGAGTTTGTCTTGTGAAGTTAGGGTATAAAAATTAATTATCCCCTGGACAACGATCTTAGTTACAGGGTGTTTGACCACACAGATATAGGACTGTTTTTCTTTCTACAGCATCATAAAGTTACCTGCAATTTGTTCTGATAGTAATCTTTGTCAGATATAAGAGATAAATAGTATTTTGTTCAAGGCCGCTAGTACGCGTGATTGTTTAACAATCACTGGTTTTTTTATTTGAAGCAGCAGAGTTTGAGCAAAGCTAAGGACCGATTTCTGACTTTACGTCTAGTTAATAACTTCCCTTACTCTTAACTGACTTCTAGAGTGGGCGAGTTTTGGTGAATTTATAATAAAAGGGAAATTATTCTTTTCTCCTGCATTTTATAATTAATAAATTTTTTTATCCACTGTTAGTAATAGTAGTTTTTCCAGTATTAGACTGATCTACCATTTATTTGGCTTAGTCGTCTGTATTAGGAGCCTTGTGCCAGGTAATAACAGAGATAGATTAGATAACTGATAACGGACAGGAGATATCTCAGTGAAATAATAAATATTTTTGTTTGCTTGTTTTTTTTCTCGTAAAGTTGGTTTAGAATAGAGTTTTTCTCTCCTTCTTTTCTTCTTTCTTTCTCGGGTTAACGGCATTTCGTTATTAGCCATGGCTGAGAGAGCTAAACTTAGAGTCATGCTAAGAGAAGCAAAGGAGACAGGATTGCAAGGAGAAGTGACCGCGTTTGTCAATGTAGAACTTGACCGATATGACGCGGAGAAGAAAGTAGCAGAAGCTAGGGAGAAGGAAGATAGAGCGGAGAAGAAGGAAGCACAAGATAGAGTGGAGAGGAAAGAAGCGGAAGAGCGCCAATCTCAATTGGAGCCGAATAAAATTGAGGCAGAGGTGGAAGCTCGCAGGGCAAAACACGAGGAAAGAGAGAAGGAGAGACAGCATGAGGAAAGAGAGAAGGAGAGACAGCATGAACTGGCGCTTAAGGCTCTAGAGGTCCAAAGTCGTGGTGCTATGTCTTCCTCTAGCAATGGAGAGTTTCCACCTCAGTCACAGTTAACTGATCAATCCAGTACCCAATCTCCTCAACACGTAGCTATGTCTTTCGCCCTGGAATCCTTTTTGAGCCCCAATGAGAAAATTGACTCGTTTCTCGAGAAATTTGAGAGGATGGCGACACTGTATGGGTTAGAGAGTTCCAGATTGTGTCTATAGCTATCGCAGGCTTTAAAAGGTAGTGCTTATGACGTCTACGTAAAACTGGGAAGCAGCCATCAAGACAACTACGACATGCTAAAGAAGGCTTTACTGGAGCGTTTCGAAATGAACGCTCGCAAATTTTTGCACCTGCTCAGAAACAGCAGAAAGGAAGGCACGGAGACATTTCAACAGTTCTCTTCACGCTTGACAGGGTATTTCACAAAGTGCATGGAACTTTCCGAGCTCCCTCCCACTTTTGAAGGATTTCTGGAATGTGCTGTTACAGAACAAATCAAATCCACTTTATCAAACGAAACTATATGTTATAAATGTAGTAACTGAACACGGAAAAAATGTTAATATCATGTTTGATAATGCATAATACAAATATGCATAATGTAGATGATGTACACCTTATTGATGCCATGTACATTAATTTTATAGCTTTACACACGAAAAGAGATATTGTAGAGAGCCAGGGATGATTAAGCTGGTTAACACAAGAAGCATGAGAAAGTTAAAGTAATTTTTTTTCTTGTCTTCAAAAGTTGATATTCTATTATTTTACAGAAAGGTTACAATTTACAGCCACAGAACGTCATTAAAGAACATAAATAAACCATCAACAAAAAAATAAAGCAAATAATTCAGCTCTTGAAGAATGAGTATTTAGGGCCGATTATCCCAGATGCTCGTATTCGGTCAGTTTTCGGGCCAGTATATTGGAACTAATTTGTGTGGTTGCTGTTTTGTCCTAGGTTTTATCTTTTATTAACCTTCAGCCAGTTTTATTTACAACTATGTAAAACATAACCGGTAATTGCTACTTCCCGTGTTGTGCCGACACCTAAAGGATGAAGCTGGTGTATCCTCTCCAGGGCACGAGCTTGGGCAGTAATATGGAGATCAAGCTGTTGCCCATGCAGCAAGTTCCCCCTCTCCACGTAGCCAGTAGGTCTAATGGAACGGCAGTAGCCGTTACAGTTTGGTACCAGCCACATCGCATTTACTCAATGGCAAATAAAAACATTACCAAATTCTTTTAAAAACTGGGAAGGAACTGACTCTTGAACACTATTTGAAAACTTGAGTGGTATAAAATTCATGTCATCAAACATGGGAACACTACTTTGTTCTTTTAAGAGTTAACAGTCATCCCTGTTGGGAAAAGACCCTCCATCAGGGAGGATAAAGACGGGAAACGGGAAAAAAAGCCGAAAGGATGCCACAGGTCAGAAAAGGCAAGGCGTTAATTTACTGAAGATATATTCTGCAAGGAGAGCTGAATGGGAATGAATGATTGAATGACTGATTGAATGAACAAACGAACGAACGAACAAAAGTAGGAAAGAAGGAACAAACAAACGAAGGACAGAAGGAACGAACAAACGAAGGAACAAACGAAGGTACAAACGAAGGAACGAACGAGCAATTGAATGAACGAACGAATGAACGAATGAATGAAAGAATGAATAAACTAGCTATGGAGTGACGAGATTGTAGCGAGATTTGATAACACTTGCTTGGTTGTAGCGCAACACACGCCCACGGCGCACACACACACACACACACACCAGCGCAAGGACAGCGCGGCGGTCTTTCTTTGAAGTATGAAGACGGGAAATGTGAATTACGGTTAAGATAGATAATATTACGGAAGAATGAGGAAATAGCTATATAGGAATGTATGGCGGACTTTAAAAGTTTGCATTTACTGGACATTAAATTATTAACTACAAGAGAACGCCTGGTTGGAATACAATTAAATAAAAATATATCAACAGAGGAGATAGACTAGGAATTATATCCAAAAGAATATTATTCAAATATAAACAGTTTTAAAGATAATTAATATTTTTCACCTTCATCACATCTGCTAAAAGTTAGCTAATAATCTTTAAAAATGTATTATAACTACATGCCTAAACGGATTTAAATATAAATTGGATAGAATGGAAGCCTCATATGGGGAAAAGGAAATGATACCTAGGAAGGAAGGAAGGATATAAGTGTGTAGTGAACAGAAGAAAAAAACAAGTACAGGAAAAGCACAGATCGCCTCAAATCGCTTCAAACCGAGAGATTAAACGAAAATCTTTTGGGATTTTTAGAGGTGCTTTCTCGTACGGGCGAGAGACTGGAATATAAGGACAGAGCGGCGCATTAGAAATCACACACACCAAATCCAGAAGCCAGAGTGAAAAACTGGAAGACAGCATCTGCAAGAAAAGTTCTATTTTCACACTGCATGCAGGGCAGATTAAATTCAGCCAAAACAGTCTCACCGTGAGCTTATTAATCCTAAGAGGGTATGTAAGTTTATTAAAGATATATGTATTACTAATAGCATTTTATTTCAGATTTTATTTCTGATTGATTGTATCAGATGTAATAAAAAAGGGAATGATGCTAACCAGAGATAACCTTCACCGGCATTGTCAGGAAGAATAACCATTAATTGGTTAGCCAAATATATTATGGCTAGTTCTTGCCTGGAAGTTTACGACATACCAGCAAGTACATAAGTGACTTGACATCCATAAGCGGAAGGCAAAGGTTATATCGTACCCATGTATCATAACATGTGGTTATTCATGTATTTTGTTAATTCTGCACAGTATACATCATCTTATCATGCTATCTCTGTAACATACTACCATGATTCATTCATTTATATATAAACACTGAAGACATGGTCGCATCATGAACAGCAGTGGGTGGTGAGATTGTTGGAACACCATGGCCACCTATTACTTTTTGTTCCAGGTTTTATGATCAATGTTTATGATCATTCCTGATCGAGAAACTAAAGACTTGAGGATCGTTGATCCAGCTAACTGAAGCCTAGAGGTCAACCAATCTTCAACACCTTAGTCCCCCGTAGTTATAGGGTGGGCTGAAGGAAAGTCTTCCGTATTCAAGTGTGTCTCAGGAACCTCGAGCAGACGTGGCTAATAACATAAGATGAGTTATATGTGTATCCATCCAACAAACACTGTGAGCAGTTTCTAAAACGACTGTCTAATGATGACAACTAGATGGCAAGAGATAATGTGACAATCCTTTTTTCAGTGGAAGATAAATCCAAGACTTTTTCTATTACTTATTTTAATTTGTAACTATAAATAATCATTCATTTTACCATCTTCCAACACCCATTTCTCATTACAAGAATATATAGATGTACATAATAAATTATGAAATTGTACTCATTTGACTTGTTAAATTTTTAACTGTTAAATTTTGAGTTACCTTTTCAAATTTAATTATATTATCACATAGGGTTACTATAGCGAAAGTTGCAACTTATACTTCTGAAGCTTAAATCTGTTGTCCAGCTCAGAGTATTCACAGCTGTAACTCACTTGTGATACCAGTGTACTTCTCAGGCCTGGAACTTCATACTTTCTGGAGAGAGATTCTACTTCTGCTCTACCACTATTATCATATTAGGAAAACCTTTCGCTACATTGGGGGCTCGTCCGGGACATTATTTTGTATCCTGAGCCACTATCTATGTATTCTTCTATCTTGAGCCACAAATAGTTTGTAAAAATAATTTTTTTTTGAAAAATTCTAAAACTTAGAAATGTTTTCGTAATAGTAGTACCATTGAGTACGAAGTACATAGGAAACGCTCACAAGGTTTTAAGGATTTGTCTTGTTCAAAGTAATTAATTGATTTTAATTAAGTTAGTAGTTAGTGAAGATAAAATTATATACCCTCTGGTAAGTAAGCATCATGGCTGAATTGGTGAAGTTTAGAGCTGCAATTATGCAGGAAGGAAAAGACTTGGGTATGACAGGAGATGCTCTAATTCGGCATATCACAACTGAAGTGGATAAATATTTAGATAGAGGGACTAAAATAATGGAAGCTGAAGCTGAAAGAGAGACTAAAAGAATGGAAGCTAAAGCCGAGAGAGAAGCCAAAAGAATGGAAGCAGAAGGTAAGAAATTAGAAGCAGAAAGAGAAGAGAAGAGACTAATGTTGGAAGCTGAAGCTGAAGAAAGAAGGTTACAAAGAGCTCATGAGTTAAGTTTAAAGGAACTTGAACTCCAAGAAGCAGCTAGCAATCATGGTGCTAGCTCACCTCACTCTGAGAGTAGCTCCAACCATAGCAGGGCAAATGGAGCCATGAGTTTCCACCTGGATCCATTTATTGAGAAGGAGGATGCCATTGAGTCGTACCTGAATAGATATTAGAGATTGGCCTCTACCTATGGATTAGAAAAGGAAAAATGGAGCCTTAAACTATCTCAGGGGTTGAGGGGAGTTTCATACGATGTTTATTTAAAACTCTCAAAAGAAGACCAGGAAGATTATGAAATCTTAAAACAAGCTTTATTGGTCAGGTACGAAAAGAATTCTGAATCTTATAGAAAGAGATTCCGAACTGCTAAGCTACTTCCAGGAGAAAACTATCATCAGTTTTCTGCCAGATTGGAAACTTATCTGACAAAATGGATTAGCTTAGGAAAATGTCAAGATATAAAAGAAATGGTCATGCTGGAACAACTGAGAGAATCCATGCCTCAAGAAATGAGAAAATTTCTTATGGAGCAAGGAGCAGAGAGATTGGAAGATATTTTAACCATGGCTGCAAGATATCAAGCAGCTCAGACAGAAGTATCAGGAAATAAGAAGAAGCAGGGTGAGAACTTCAAACCTTCACAAAACTTTACCAACTATGAACACAGGGACAATTCCAACAAGAACAAATACAGAACTGATTATAAAGACAAAAACCCTCTAGGATCAGAAAAGAAACCTCCAAGAAAGGAAAGAAAGGGGTATAAATCTTGCCAAATGAGTAACCACAATACTGCGGAATGCAGACGGAAAACCCTCCTCATCACGCTGCATGCCTTACAACAGGAAACAAGGGAAGGAAGGACCTGGCAGATAGTCAGAAGGACCTCCATCATCCTCCTGTCTGTGAGGAAGTGACTTGAATGGCACCCAAGTACTGTGCTTATAAGATACAGGCTTGGACTTTGACTCAGTAGTGTGCTCTTCTCTGGTGAATCCTGAACAGATAACCACAGAAACAGTGGAAATCAGAGGACCAGTCAAGGGAGCAGGAACCATGACACTGCCCATAGCCAGTATCAGCATAAGATCTCGCTATGTGGAAGGAGAGATCAAAGCAGCAGTGATGGACAACCCTATCTACCCATTAATACTGGGATGTAGATATGTCTTTCTAGGAGAACCTACAAGACCCATAGTGATGGCAACAGTCAAGACCAGGGCAAGCTCCAAGAAAGAGGAGGACACTATCATCAATACTCACCCAGAAGAGATGAGAAAGGCTCAAACTGTTGACAGTACATTGAAGCCTTGTTTTGGCAAATTACCTAAAAGCCATAACCCTCCAGAGAAAGGAGACTTATATATGAAAAATGGCCTATTATATAGAAAAGCTGGAACAGGACCTAAAGGACATGGACAGCTTGTAGTGCCAAAATCATACAGGGAGCAGGTTATGAAGCTAGGACATGCTATACCTTTCAGTGGACATATGGGAATAGGGGCCACTGGACAACGGATAGCCTGTCACTACTTTTGGTCAGGAATCACAGAGGACATAAAGAGGTATGTGAGATCCTGTCCAGAATGCCAAAGGGTAGCTCTTAAACATAGGACTGCACCAGCAACACTGGGAGAAATGCCCATTATGGGGACGCCCTTTGAACGTGTTGCCGTGGATATTGTTGGACCCCTCAGTAGGACCAAGAAGAGAAATGCCTATATCTTAACCTTGGTCGATACTTGCTCTATGTGGGGAGAGGCAGTAGCAATGTCATCGATAGATTCGAAACATGTGGCAGAGGCACTGTTAACAATATTCACCCGATTAGGTTTCCCACATCAAATATTGACTGACAATGGTTCTCAGATTAGGGGAAAGCTAACACAAGAAGTATTCAGGATATTTCAAGCTAGACATTATCACTGTAGCCCGTACCACGCCCAAGGGAATGGTCAAGTAGAGCCGTTCAATGGCACGCTCAATTCAATCCTTAGAAAGTTGGCTAGCGAGAAACCTGAAACTTGGGACACATACTTACCCTCAGCACTATTTGCCTATAGGGAAGTCCCACATAACTCCACAGGATTGGCTCCAGCTACGTTGTTGCTTGGACGACCAATCAAAGGTCCACTGGAAGCATTGTTGCGGACATGGACTGATGAAAAATCAGAAGAAACCGTGATTTCTTCATACCAATACGTCAACGAGTTGACAGCTGGATTGAAAACAAGTTGGAAACTGGCCAATAATAACTTGAGACAGGCCAAGAGGAAGCAGGCTGCTTACTACAATAAAACAGCAAAAGATAGGGAACTTGAGATGGGAGAAAAGGTTCTGTTACTGTTACCCAGCAGCAATAATAAATTGCAAATTGGATGGCAGGGTCCCTACGTCATATTGGAAAAACTTTCTCGGACCAACTATAAGATTGACAAGAAAGGAAAGGAGAAGGTGTATCATGTCAACCTTCTTAAAAAGTATTATGACAGGGAAGCCAGAAGTTGCACATATCATGACCCTAGCCATTGCA
Organism: Oreohelix idahoensis; assembly: GCA_024509875.1. Taxonomy (NCBI): domain Eukaryota; kingdom Metazoa; phylum Mollusca; class Gastropoda; order Stylommatophora; family Oreohelicidae; genus Oreohelix; species Oreohelix idahoensis. The sequence continues at coordinate 133,120 of JAMPIV010011646.1, forward strand.
ACAGAAATGCAGGATGAACCAATTTCCTCTATGGAATACCCCCTAACAACTACGGAAAGCTATGATCAGGTTAATGTGAGTGAACATTTAACTCTGGAGCAGAGGAAAAAGGTTCAGGAGGTGTTAGAAATCCATGCTGAGGTACTCACAGATAAGCCGGGGTGTACTAATCTGTTAGAGTATGACATGACGATTACTGATCCTACACCAGTTTGTATGCGGACATACCCTATACCTTATACTAAAGGACAGGCACTCAAGGATGAGATTGACTATCTCTTAAGAGAGAAAATTATTTCAAAGTCTGAATCTCCCTACAGCTCAAGTGTGGTGCTAATAAGGAAGCCTAGTGGTGAACACAGGTTATGCATTGATTATAGGAAACTAAATGCTATCACTGAATCTCAGATAGACCCATTACCTGACACCAATCAGTTGTTTGCTACATTGAGTAAGGCTCTGTATTTTTCAAAAGTAGATCTAAGCAAGGGATACTACCAAATACCAGTGAAACCAGAAGTTAGGAAACTGTTAGCCTTTAGTACACCGGATGGACATTACGAAATCAATGTACTCCCATTTGGTTTAAAGAATGCTCCAAGTATCTTCACCAGAATGATGAAGAAATTGTTGGAACCATTACAAAATCCTCATATCACCAACTTCATGGATGATATACTGATTGCTACCACTACATTCAAGGAACACATAGTAGCACTCTCCATGTTGTTAGGTAGATTGAGAGAAACGGGATTGACAGCACGACCAACTAAGTGTCATATTGGATGTGAGACATTGGAATTTTTAGGTCACACTATCTCTACAGGGCAAATGTCTCCGGACCCAAAGAATGTAGAGAAAATGAGAAAAGCACCAAGACCACAAACTAAGAAGGATGTAAGATCCTTTGTGTCACTGTGCGGGTTTTATCAGAAATATATACCCCATTTTAACTCATTATGCGCGCCATTAACCGACTTAACCAAAAATGGCCAGCCGGATAAAGTACAATGGACCGCGGAGTGTGAACAGGCTTATACAGAGTTGAAAAATAAGCTGACAAATAAACCTGTACTTGCCCTTCCCGATCTCACACAAGAATTCGTACTAAGAACGGATGCTAGCAATGTAGGCATCGGAGCAACATTACTACAGCGGGCCGACATACCGCCACATATGCTTTTACCAGTAGCTTTTGCCAGTAGAAAGTTAAATGCAGCTGAAAGAAATTATTCTACCGTTGAATGTGAATGCCTCGCTTTGGTCTGGTCGATTAACAAATTCGCCCCTTTTCTTTACGGGAAACACTTCAATGTGGAAAGTGATCACCAGCCTTTGATGTTTTTAGCAGTGTCTAAAAAATTAAATTCACGACTTTTAAGGTGGAGTTTACTGTTATCTCCATATTCGTTCAATGTGAGATACATTCCAGGACGGGACAATCTTGGACCAATTTTTTAAGATGTCATCCTATCAAAACAGATATAGAGAAACGGAAAATTAAGGAGGAACTGCAGCATGTGTTACCAAAACGTTAACCGTGCATGCACTGTTTTAAAGAAGAGGGCTCTGTAGCGAGATTTGATAACACTTGCTTGGTTGTAGCGCGACACACGCCCACGGCGCGCGCGCGCACACACACACACACACACACACACACACACCAGCGCACGGACAGCGCGGCGGTCTTTCTTTAAGTTTGAAGAAGGGAAATGTGAATTACGGTTAAGCTAGACAATATTACGGAAGAATAAGGAAATAGCTATATAGGAATGTATGGCGGACTTTAAAAGTTTGCATTTACTGGACATTAAATTATTAACTACAAGAGAACGCCTGGTTGAAATACAACTTAATAAAAATAATTCAACAGAGGAGATAGACTAGGAATTATATCCAAAAGGATATTATTCAAATATGAATAGTTTTAAAGATAATTAATATTTTTCACCTTCATCACATCTGCTAAAAGTTAGCTAATAATCTTTAAAAATGTATTATAACTACATGCCTAAACGGATTTAAATATAAATTGGATAGAATGGAAGCCTCATATGGGGAAAAGGAAATGATACCTAGGAAGGAAGGAAGGATATATGTGTATAGTGAACAGAAGAAAAAAACAAGTACAGGAAAAGCACAAATCGCCTCAAACCGAAAGATTAAACGAAAATCTTTTGGGATTTTTAGAGGTGCTTTCTCGTACGGGCGAGAGACTGAAATATAAGGACAGAGCGGCGCATTAGAAATCACACACACCAAATCCAGAAGCCAGAGTGAGAAACTGGAAGACAGCATCTGCAAGAAAAGTTCTATTTTCACGCTGCATGCAGGGCAGATTAAATTCAGCTAAAACAGTCTTACCGTGAGCTTATTAATCCTAAGAGGGTATGTAAGTTTATTAAAGATATATGTATTACTAATAGCATTTTATTTCAGATTTTATTTCTGATTGATTGTATCAGATGTAATAAAAAAGGGAATGATGCTAACAAGAGATAACCTTCACGGGCATTGTCAGGAAGCATAACCATTAATTGGTTAGCCAAATATATCATGGCTAGTTCTTGCCTGGAAGCTTACGACATACCAGCAAGTACATAAGTGACTTGACATCCATAAGTGGAAGGCAAAGGTTATATCGTACCCATGTGTCATAAAATGTGGTTATTCATGTATTTTGTTAATTCTGCACAGTATACATCATCTTATCATGCTATCTCTGTAACATACTACCATGATTCATTCATTTATATACAAACACATCATGAACAGCAGTGGGTGGTGAGATTTTTGGAACACCATGGCCACCTATTATCTTTTGTTCCAGGTTTTATGATCAATGTTTATGATCATTCCTGATCGAGAAACTAAAGACTTAAGGATCGTTGATCCAGCTAACTGAAGCCTAGAGGTCAACCAATCTTCAACACCTTAGTCCCCCGTAGTTATAGGGCGGGCTGAAGGAAAGTCTTCCGTATTCAAGTGTGTCTCAGGAACCTCGAGCAGACGTGGCTAATAACATAAGATGAGTTATATGTGTATCCATCCAACAAACACTGTGAGCAGTTTCTAAAACGACTGTCTAATGATGACAACTAGATGGCCAGAGATAATGTGACAATCCTTTTTTCAGTGGAAGATAAATCCAAGACTTTTTCTATTACTTATTTTAATTTGTAACTATAAATAATCATTCATTTTACCATCTTCCAACACCCATTTCTCATTACAAGAATATATAGATGTACATAATAAATTATGAAATTGTACTTATTTGACTTGTTAAAATTTTAACTGTTAAATTTTGAGTTACCTTTTCAAATTTAATTATATTATCACATAGGGTTGCTATAGCGAAAGTAGCAACTTATACTTCTGAAGCCTAAATCTATTGTCCAGCTCAGAGTATTCACAGCTGTAACTCACTTGTGATACCAGTGTACTTCTCAGGCACTGGAACTTCATACTTTCTGGAGAGAGATTCTACTTCTGCTCTACCACTATTATCATATTAGGAAAACCTTTCGCTACAGAGATTAAAATGTTTCACAAGATTCAAAGTGGGATGTACGCTGTTTTTTGTTTAAAAGTTTCAATAGTAAAAGAAATATATTTAATACAGAGAAAGAAAGAAATATCTAATCAATGAATGAACAAAAAAATAGACTGACCAATGAAAAATGATCAAAAAGCTTCAAATTGTGATTTGCACTATAGCATGTGAAATAAAATCTCAGTTGTTCAACCGACTGACCAAAATAAAAGATACGAAATAAAATTGCTACACTTATGTTGTGTTTTATCAAGTGTCAGTATGTAACCAAGGTGGAATTAAGGAGAGCATGACTCTATATATTACAATGATACTAAAAAGTTTTCACTTTGAAAGTGGATGCGGGAACGTAACGTCTGCAAAATGATATTCCTTTCACTTTGGATGCGTCAATGAGACATCCGCACGAAGATCACATTACACTTCGCAAGGACGATACAAGGAGAATTATGGCTTCTAGATCACCTTTCAAACAATAGACTTTGGTAACGGTGGGAGTAGATACAAAGTATATTTCTTTTCAAATGTAAATTCGAGGTAACCGAGATATTGCCGGTACAATGTATTTTTGCAGGTGTGGTTCCAGGGGGGAATCATGAATAAATGATACAGAAATGTGAAATAATTTTAGCTGTTAAAAAAAATTAATCAAGCAAAGAATATGACCCCTGCAGATATAGGCATGTTATACCAGGTCGACAAATGTGAGGCTGAGCATAGGGCTGGAAACTTCATTATATAAAACATATTGATACAGAAACCACTGCTGTAAGATGATGTCAATGCTTTGTGCAGGCTTCCTGTAGGTGGCCAAGTGCAGTTGTGGCTGCATGCTCCGAAAGGTGGGCAAAAGAAAAGTGACGAGATCAACTTTCAGACAATACACTTTAGTATCCGTGGGAGTAGATACTTACTTAGTCGTTTTTTCTCTACCGTGAAGAGCAGAGGATTTCAAGAGAGAGCGCCATACTGTCCTATCGGCTGTCTTCCTCCTGGTCTGGTTCCATTCTAGTCCTTGGTCCTTCAGAGATTGTCTAATGTTGTTGTCCCAGAGGACTCTTGGTCGTCCTGGAAGTCTGGATCCCTGGCTCTTAGTTTCCCATACTTGCCGTGGTAGCTGATCTTCACCTATTCTGCAGCCATGGCCAAACCATCGTAGTTAGGACGGCCAAACCATCGTAGTTGGGACTGTTCTACTTCGGTCTACAAGGGCTGGGATTTGAGGCCTTGCCGTATCGTCTGGTTGTGGATCGCTGTGACAGAGATATTAGGATTAATAAATTTAAGATATCTATTCTTTATTCTACACTTGTCCTTTCCTTTTTCTTCCGCTCTTTTACCCTACTTTCGCTCTTTTACCCTTATTTTTTGCATACGCTCGATTGTTAAAATAAAACTTTCCCATTCACACCTTTGCCTTTTCCTTGCTAATTTAGCAACGCATTTTATTGCTGTTAAGCTAGGTTCTTTGATGAGACCGAATCGTGTTAATTCGTTCTCGACAGGGATAAGAAGTAAGACGATCGTCTATCACTTTTCTCAAATCTGCTCGCCTATAGGTTAATTATTCAAGGTGGAAGATTTGAGATGAAAGACGAGCGTGCGTGTATTTCGTTTATGACCAGAGTCTGAAGGCAGTAATAGTGTGAATTCTCGAGAGCAGAAATCTCTTGCAGGGTCTGGTAAACCATATTACGCAAGATCAAAGAAAGACTGTCCGCTCGCTTTGCGAGTCTGTTTCGGCTTCAGCGTGCGAAATTCGCAGAATGAGATAGAATATATGTAGATTCTCCTCTAGGTGCGAACATGTGGTAGAGAGAGTCTGGGGTTTCGATAATGTAATGATTTTCCTTTCATCAGAGATATATTTATACCAGAGCAGTTTTAGACTTCATTCATTCAGACATCCACAGTCTCACTAGACAACCTAGCTACGTTCTAGAAATCACTTTTATTTAAGTAGAATTTCTCAGTTTCGTTGGAGGATAGTTTTAAGTAGTCCTGTGCGAGTTTTGGGTCAGTCCAATCTCTACCAGCAGTTTATCAATATATGAAAATAAATCACAGAATAAACATTTTATGTCTTTAAAATACGTGGGGGTTACCAGTTACCACCTGTCTGGCACTGTATTTGCATCCAGAAAGAAACAGAGTACCCATGTTCACGAACTTTAACACTAAATGAAATAACTGGGCCTATCGAGCCAGATTTTAATTCTTCCCAAAATTTTCATTGTAATATTCAGCCCTGTGGCGAGAGAAATTACAACAATAATTTTTCCGACGTGGATTTTTTTTTTTTGGATCAAGTTGTGGTGTGACAATTAATTGTTTATACTGAGTGAAGTTACCAACCTGACATTTCCTAAAGTACTGGAAACCTCAAGATTCTGACACTGTGAGCTTTGTGGCATCTCTTAGCTGAACTGATTCTTTCCTAGTGACATAACTAGTAATCCAAATAATAATAACCAAGGGAACACTCCCCGGAAAAGTGGATTTGATTCTGTCTTTTGATGAGCTAGGGTTCTCTTGGCGAAAAATAACTGGCGCTGTTGTATGTGTGTATGTCCCAAAGATTGTTCCAGAAAGGAAAAACTCCAGTCTGTAAGTAGCAAGATTGTCAGTGGCCACTGTTGTATGAATAGAATGAGAGCAGGAATGAGTGACTCTTTTATTGTATAACAAATTTCACCCACTTTGTATTTCTTATATGCTAGTTGTGTATCTAAGGATGTTTTCCTCTTAGAATAGGGTAATATTTCAACTCTGTTCTTAACTATAGAGGGAAATCCTAGACCATAACGGATAAATCTGTTGCTCTTTGGAGGCTATAACTTTTCTGCTAACGGGATCGTGGGCTCAACAGAGGGGGGGAAGGATTATACCTATGGGTCTATTCTGTTAGTAATTCTTTAACCTATGTGTATTTATATGTGATTGATATTCAAAATTTTTTATGATTTGTGGTGAAATTATTATGATAAATAATATTTACATAAACTTATTCAAGTGTGTCGGTCAGCTCGTCCAAATATCTACATTCCATTGTTATAATTTTCACGTCTGTGCGTCTAACTGTCATCACTTACGTGTGAGTGTATGTGAGTGGATATATATATTAATGTATATTATAAATAGACTGTCTCACTAATCTAGATCTGTTGTAGATGATAGGCTGACGGAGAGAAGCTTCTCGAGTGTCAAGGACAGACTATATTATTTTCCACCATCTCACTCGTGAAAATCGGTTTCTATTATTATCTCTCACGGTTGCTATTACTTGTTCTAATATATTCAGAAGGGACCAACCCAAGTCTTAATTCCCCTATCACTAATCTACGACAAATGGGGTCTCGTCTAACGGGATTTTGAACTTAGAATAAGAAGACGAGACGACAAACATCAGCTCGTCTGAAGGATTAATTTTCTTTATTCTGAAATAGAATAAGAATGTGCTGTTTCGTGAGTTTTAGTATCTTTAAAACATATTATCCCCCAGACAAACGATCTGTTTATGGGCTTGCTGACCACACCAATAGAAATTGTTTTTTCCACAGCATTATTGAGTATTATACATTTTGATTTACAGCTTGATTTTGTCGGAAGTTATGTTATATGTTGATATTGTAATACTAAACCGCTGGTAGATTTTGTGATTGTAAAAACAATCACAGGGTTCTTAAGCAGAAGGTGTCTGAACTAAGTTAAAGAGTGCGGTCGGACTATATATTTTTGTTCTTTTCGTCCTGTTAATTGCCACCCTTACCCGATCTGACTTCAGGGATGTACTTGTAGTAAATTTAAGAATTAAGGGACTTTTTTCTCCAAAATTTTTGCAATAATTGTTTTGTTTCCACTGTAGCAACTTATTTTTGTTAGTGATTAATCTTAACTACCATTTATTTGACGTAGTCGTCTGCATTAGGTGTTTTATTGCCAATTAATAGCAGTGATAGTTAGATACTAATATTATAGGAGGAGGTATCCCAGTTAATTTTAAATATTTTCGTATTTTCTCGCAGTGGTAGGAACCAGCGTATCCTTTTTCTTACTTCTTTCTCGTGTAAGTCTCAGTCAGGTATTTACCATGGCCGAGAGGGCAAAGCTTAGGCAGATGCTCAGAGACGAAGCAAGAGAGGAGGGTTTGGACGGAGAGGAAGCAAAATCTTTTGTCAGGGACGAACTTGAGAGATACGATGCGAAGCAGAAGGAAAATGCAGCCGAAGCTAACGTAAAAGCAGCCGAAGCTGGAGAGCAAAAGAAGATTGAGGAAGAAATGGAAATCCGTAGGGCGAACGAAAGAAAGAAGGAAAGACAACATGAGAAGGAGAGGGAGCAGAGACAGCATGAGAAGGAGAGGGAGGAGAGACAGCACGAGTTGGCGCTTAAAGCTCTAGAAGTCCACAGTCGTGGTGCTGCCTCTACCTCCAGCAATTGAGAGTCTTCTCCTCATTCTTCCTTAACTGATCCTTCTAACATTGACATATGGCTAGAAAAATTTGAGAAAATGGCAACTCTGTATGGTTCAGAGAGGTCGCGTTGGTGTATGAAGCTTTCTCAGGCTTTGAAAAGCAGTGCGTATGATGTTTACGCCAAACTGGAAAGCAGCCAACAAGACAACTACGACGTGTTGAAGAAAGCTTTTCATGAGCGCTTTGAAATGAATGCGCGCAAATTTTTGCAACTGTTTCGCAACAGCAGGAAGGAGAGCTCTGAAACTTTTCAGCAGTTCTCGTCTCGTTTGAAGGGATACTTGTCAAAGTGCCTGGAGCTGTCACAGCTCGCCTCTACCTATGAAGGTCTTGAAAAGTTCGTTATATGCGAACAGATAAAGAACACTTTGTCTGCTGACACCCGGAGATTTTTAGCTGAGCAGGAAGCAGAAAAGCTTGAAGACATTTTGGAAAAGTCTGAGCGATATCATAATGCGCTGGCCGAACTGCCGGCCACAAAACGTAAACCGACAGAAGAGCCTTTTCGAAAGAATAATCTAGACCAATCTTCTCATTCTTCTCACCAAAATAACCACAGAGAAACTGGACCCCAGAATCCCCCTCCTGAAAAGTCTAAGTTCTACAAAAACAAGTACCCCAACAACAAACAGACTGATCAACCCAACCATCCTACATGGCAGCGCGGACAGAAAAGACAAGGTGACAAAGAGAAAACCCCTGAGCACGGGACATATCATTAGAGCGAGCACACTGAGCCTAAACGCATCGGAAGCTGCTAACAGTCTCGCAAGGTGGAATTAATGTCAGTGATTCACAACCTGACGAGGGGAGACACTCAACGCGATGTACTGTTATTTTGAACGGTTCTTCAACTTTTTGTTTATTTGACACGGGGCTTTCTTATGACTGCATTGTCGCCAGGCACCTGGTCAAACCCGGTCAAGAGACAGGAGAAACCGTCCAATTTTGTGGAGTTTCTAAGAGTGATGCACCTACAGCGCTTCCCATTGCATTGGTTGAGATCCACTCTGATTTTGTCAGAGGTGTGATCAAAGCGGCTGTTATGGATGACCCAATCTACCCAGTCATACTTGGCGGTAGATACGTGTTTATTGGGAAACCGGAAGAGCTAATTGTGGCAGCAGCAACTACAAGAGGGCAAACCAAGAAGGAACGGGAGCCTGCGCCAAATATTTTACCTATGGAACTTAAAGAGGCGCAACAAAAGGACCCCATTTTGGCACCCTGCTTTAGGAAACTGCCCATGGCTAAGGACCCTAGACAGCACGGGGACATTTTTTCTAAGGATGGCGTACTTTATCGCAGAACGGGCAAGCCTGACCAAGGTTACAATCAGCTCCTAGTACCGAAACAGTACAGAAGCCAAATCCTAGAAATGAGGCACTCTCTTCCCTTTAGCGGACATATGGGACAGAACGCCACAAACCAACGGATAACTACTCATTATTGGTGGCCAGGAATGAATACTGATATTATCAGGTATGTGAAATCCTATGCCCAGTGCCAACGTGTGCCACTAAAGCAACGAACACCACCAATTTCCATGGGTGAAATGCCAATAATGGGGACACCATTTGAACGGGTAGTGATCGACATTTTAGGACCCTTAGAAAGGACTACAAGAAGGAACAGGTTTATCCTGACCGTAGTCGACACATGCACTTTATGAGCAGAAGCTATACCGCTTACATGCGCGGATGCCAAGCATGTCGCAGAAGCCCTCGTGCAGATTTTTACTCGGTTGGGATTCCCTCAACATGTGTTGACGGATAACGGATCTCCATACCGAAACCTGTTAATGGATGAGATCGTTAAGATCTTGAGGGACCAGCTCATCTACATAAAGCCTTATAATCCGGCCGGAAGTGGGTTAGTAGAACGTGTCAACGGAAACCTCAACATGATGTTAAGTAAACTGGGACAAGTTAAACCTGAAGATTGGGATCTTTAAATTCCTGCAGCTTTATTTGGCTACACGGAATCCCCTCATACTTCCACAGGATTTCCCCTAGCTACGCTTTTATTCGGCAGACCTATTAAGGGGCCGCTTGAAGCCTTACTTCAGTCGCTGACAGACCAGAAGGCTGATGAGACAGTTGTCTCAGCCAGTAAATATGTGTCGCATTTAAAGGATAGGTTGAAACTAGAATGGGACCTAGCACGACCAACTTTAAACGAGCTCGCGCAAAGCACGCTAACCGATACAGGAAAGTCGCGAAAGAGAGAGAACTACAACCAGGGGAGAAAGTTTTGTTGTTACTGCCAACCGGAAGCAACAAACTACGTATCGGATGGCAAGGGCCTTTAACCGTCCTTAAAAAAATTTCAAAGGCTAACTACCAGATCTCTATTAAATTAAAGGAGAAGGTCTACCATGTAAATCTGTTAAACAAATACTTGGAAAGACCAGGGCCAACCTCCGAACATCTCCTGGCGATCGCCAAAATTGACGAAGATGACGATAGTGGCAGGGAATTTCCACCGCACACACATGAAATCTTTTAACGATGTCAAAAGCGGCGAGACTCTTTCAAGCGCGCACGGAAGACATTCCAGGAAAAGAAAACGTTGGGGCAGACTTCATGAGTAGGAATTGGACAGAGACGGAGGGGGGAGATGAGAGTGTAGATAACAGGCACCCATAGCTATTGATATCGGAAATTTATTTCCATAAAGTAGACATGAAGTGGTTCCATGTCTTAAAGGGGGGAAGTCTGTGACAGAGATATTAGGATTAATAAATTTAAGATGTCTATTCTTTATTCTACACTTGTCTTTTCCTTTTTCTTCCGCTCTTTTACCCTACTTTCGATCTTTTACCTTTCTTTTTTGCATACGCTCGATTGTTAAAATAAAACTTTCCCATTCACACCTTTGCCTTTTCCTTGCTAATTTAGCAACGCATTTTATTGCTTTTAAGCTAGGTTCTTTGATGAGACCGAATCGTGTTAATTCGTTCTCGACAGGGATAAGAAGTAAGACGATCGTCTATCACTTTTCTCAAATCTGCTAGCCTATAAGTTAATTATTCAAGGTGGAAGATTTGAGATGAAAGACGAGCGTGCGTGTATTTCGTTTATGACCAGAGTCTGAAGGCAGTAATAGTGTGAATTCTCGAGAGCAGAAATCTCTTGCAGGTTCTGGTAAACCATATTACGCAAGATCAAAGAAAGACTGTCCGCTCGATTTGCGAGTCTGTTTCGGCTTCAGCGTGAGAAATTCGCAGAATGAGATAGAATATATGTAGATTCTCCTCTAGGTGCGAACATGTGGTAGAGAGAGTCTGGGGTTTCGATAATGTAAGGATTTTCCTTTCATCAGAGATATATTTATACCAGAGCAGTTTTAGACTTCATTCATTCAGACATCCACAGTCTCGCTAGACAACCTAGCTACGTTCTAGAAATCACTTTTATTTAAGTAGAATTTCTCAGTTTCGTTGGAGGATAGTTTTAAGAAGTACTGTGCGAGTTTTGGGTCAGTCCATCCTCTACCAGCGGTTTATCAATATATGAGAATAAATCACAGAAGAAACATTTTATGTCTTTAAAATACGTGGGGGTTACCAGTTACCACCTGTCTGGCACTGTATTTGCATCCAGAAAGAAACAGAGTACCCATGTTCACGAACTTTAACACTAAATGAAATAACTGGGCCTATCGAGCCAGATTATAATTCTTCCCAACATAATAATAGTAATAATAATAATAATAGCCCCTTCAGTCATAACTGACTATGGGAATGCGCCCCTGAGGTGACAGCCCTCAGCTGCTTATTTTCCTGGTGCTCTTCCCAACTTTCACATTGTAATATTCAGCCCTGTGGCTAAAAGAAATTACAACAATAACTTTTCCGACGGGGGTTTTTTGTTAATCAAGTTGTGGTGTGACAATCAATTGTTTATACTGAGTGAAGTTACCAACCTGACATTTCCTAATGTACTGGAAACCACAAGATTCTGACACTGTGAGCTTTGTGGCATCTCTTAGCTGAACTGATTCTTTCCTAGTGACATAACCGGTAATCCAAATAATAATAACCAAAGGAACGCTCCCCGGAAAAGTGGATTTGATTCTGTCTTTTGAGGAGCTGGGGTTCTCTTGGCCAAAAATAACTGGCGCTGCTGTATGTGTGTATGTCCCAAAGATTGTTCCAGAAAGGAAAAACTCCAGTCTGTAAGTAGCAAGATTGTCAGTGGCCACTGTTGTATGAATAGAATGAGAGCAGGAATGAGTGACTCTTTTATTGTATAACAAATTTCACCCACTTTGTATTTCTTATATGCTAGTTGTGTATCTAAGGATGTTTTCCTCTTAGAATAGGGTAATATTTCAACTCTGTTCTTAACTATAGAGGGAAATCCTAGACCATAACGGATAAATCTGTTACTCTTTGGAAGCTATAACTTTTCTGCTAACGGGATCGTGGGCTCAACAGAGGGGGGGAAGGATTATACCTATGGGTCTATTCTGTTAATAATTATTTAACCTATGTGTATTTATATGTGATTGATATTCAAAATTTTTTATGATTTGTGGTGAAATTATTATGATAAACAAAATTTAAATAAACTTATTCAAGTGTGTCGGTCAGCTCGTCCCAAATGTCTACATTCCATTGTTATAGTTTTCACGTCTCTGCGTCTAACTGTCGTCACTTACGTGTGAGTGTATGTGAGTGGAGATATATATTAATGTATATTATAAATAGACTGACTAATCTAGATCTGTTGTAGATGATAGGCTGACCGAGAGAAGCCTCTCGAGTGTCAGGGACAGACTCTACTATTTTCCACCATCTCACTCGTGAAAATCTATTTCTATTATTATCTCTCACTGTTGCTATCATTTGCTCTAATCTATTCAGAAGGGACCAACCCAAGTCTTAATTCCCCTATCACTAATCTACGACAATCACCTTTTCTTATTACTTCAACCATCTTCCTCAGATAGCTCATTTCTGAGGTTTGGAGATGGCGTTTGTGGGTTGTAGATATGTTTATAAATTTTAAGTGGAGGCAGCTGAGATATCGATTCATTCAGTTCCCTATTTACTCATAAAGCATGGAGCCAGTCACTGCAGGCCTGCACCAAAACATTCATGTGCTCTAACAGTGTTGGTCTCTGTAGCTATTGGTTTAGCATAATAAGGTTGTTAGCCAAATGCACAACCTCATTGTAACTGCATGAGTCAGCAATTGTTCTATTATTTATCTCATCAAAGACCCTCGAGCACTGCACATGGCAGCTGAGACATTGTACGAGCACTGCACGTGGCAGCTGAGATATTGTACGAGCACTGCACGTTGCAGCTGAAATATTGTACGAGCACTGCACGTGGCAGCTGAGACATTGTACGAGCACTGCACGTGGCAGCTCAAATATTGTACGAGCACTGCACGTGGCAGCTGAGACATTGTACGAGCACTGCACGTGGCAGCTGAGACATTGTACGAGCACTGCACGTGGCAGCTCAAATATTGTACGAGCACTGCACGTGGCAGCTGAGATGTTGTACGAGCACTGCACGTGGCAGCTGAGATATTGTACGAGCACTGCACGTGGCAGCTGAAATATTGTACGAGCACTGCACGTGGCAGCTGAGATATTGTACGAGCACTGCACGTGGCAGCTGAAATAATGTACGAGCACTGCACGTGGCAGCTGAGACATTGTACGAGCACTGCACGTGGCAGCTCAAATATTGTACGAGCACTGCACGTGGCAGCTGAGACATTGTACGAGCACTGCACGTGGCAGCTGAGACATTGTACGAGCACTGCACGTGGCAGCTCAAATATTGTACGAGCACTGCACGTGGCAGCTGAGATGTTGTACGAGCACTGCACGTGGCAGCTGAGATATTGTACGAGCACTGCACGTGGCAGCTGAGATATTGTACGAGCACTGCACGTGGCAGCTGAGATATTGTACGAGCACTGCACGTGCCAGCTGAGATATTGTACGAGCACTGCACGTGGCAGCTGAAATATTGTACGAGCACTGCACGTGGCAGCTGAGATATTGTACGAGCACTGCACGTGGCAGCTGAGATATTGTACGAGCACTGCACGTGGCAGCTGAGATATTGTACGAGCACTGCACTGCAGCTGAGATATTGTACGAGCACAGCACTGAGAAATATTGTACGAGCACTGCACGTGAGCTGAATATTGTACGAGCACTGCACGCGGCAGCTGAAATATTGTACGAGCACTGCACGTGGCAGCTGAAATATTGTACGAGCACTGCACGTGGCAGCTGAGATATTGTACGAGCACTGCACGTGGCAGCTGAAATATTGTACGAGCACTGCACGTGGCAGCTGAAATATTGTACGAGCACTGCACGTGGCAGCTGAGATATTGTACGAGCACTGCACGTGGCAGCTGAGATATTGTACGAGCACTGCACGTGGCAGCTGAGATATTGTACGAGCACTGCACGTGGCAGCTGAGATATTGTACGAGCACTGCACGTGGCAGCTGAAATATTGTACGAGCACTGCACGTGGCAGCTGAGATATTGTACGAGCACTGCACGTGGCAGCTGAGATATTGTACGAGCACTGCACGTGGCAGCTGAGATATTGTACGAGCACTGCACGTGGCAGCTGAGATATTGTACGAGCACTGCACGTGGCAGCTGAAATATTGTACGAGCACTGCACGTGGCAGCTGAGATATTGTACGAGCACTGCACGTGGCAGCTGAAATATTGTACGAGCACTGCACGTGGCAGCTGAAATATTGTACGAGCACTGCACGTGCCAGCTGAGATATTGTACGAGCACTGCACGTGGCAGCTGAAATATTGTACGAGCACTGCACGTGGCAGCTGAGATATTGTACGAGCACTGCACGTGCCAGCTGATATATTGTACGAGCACTGCACGTGGCAGCTGAGATATTGTACAAGCACTGCACGTGGCAGCTGAGATATTGTACGAGCACTGCACATGGCAGCTGAGATGTGGTATTTTACGTATATCTTTAAAAGAAGAAGGTAAATGAAGTGAAAATGTACACCGTTGATAATACTTAACGGAACAATTAAACTTAATCGTAAAAGGAAAACAAAAATAAGGGACAAAACGCTTTCAAAGGAAAGAACACACACTGAAGAAAAGTTTTGATAAAATTAACAGGCAGTTCATTTTTTTTTTTCTGAAATTCCCAAGGTAAGTTAAACAGAGGTAGACCCAAAAAAATGCACGTGAAGAAGAGAACATGAGACAAGAATGACAATTATGAAGGCATGGAAAGGCCGTGAGCTTATGGCACGTGGAGGTAGAGCGTGACATACATGTGTTCACGTCCTTTGTTCCATGGTGAGCCGGCGTTAATAAAAACATAAATTAATGACATTAGGAAAAATGCTAACCAATATAAATTTTTTTTCCAGTATGCAGCAAACACGAAAAATTATGAATAAATGATACAGAAATGGGGAATAATTTTAACTTAAAAAAACACAAATTAATAGCACATAGGCTCTCAACCATTTAGAAAATTCTGATCTCTTCAGTAGCGTGGGCACCCTCTCAAATGTATAGTTCCATGCACAGTGTTAAGATAACATATACACAGCGGCGAAGATTAAGGAGAACAACAGCGATACAAGTGGTAAGAAACAAAAAGAAATCAAGTGGAAATTAATCTTAAATTAGACAAACATCTTTTAATCAACAGGAAAATAATGACATTATTCCATACATACAGAGATGTACTTTCTCAGTGTGTAGCAATGTTAGAATTGAATGTACCAAGTTATTTAGATAGACAAGCATTCATACGGACAGACATACATGTCGTAAATTTATTTTGAGAGAAAAGAGTCTTAGAAATAGTGGTCCGGTTTAGAGTGGAAAATGATGATGGAAAGCTCAGTGATAGAAAATGTAGATATTAAATAGTTGCTTTACAGCGTGCTGGAGGAGAGTAAAGACAGACTTATTTGCGACAAATCGTTTCTCTCAATCTTCTCTTTCACTCTCCTGGTCAAACAATTATTTGCCAGTTTTCCAGACCCGCATCTGCGCGCACACCGATTTGGTGTTTTCAACCACACAGACGACGTAGATACAAACTATATTAAACGAATAGGGGAAAAGTTGGGCTTTGGGTATATCCAACACACAGACCTAAATGAGTTTATGTGATTTTATTCACTTTAAACATCAATCACTAACAAATATCAGGTATTACATAAATTATCATAAGTACACAAATGCAAATAACAAGTTTGGGAGGGGTGAAGAAGATTGGTATCGACTAAGCCCTTCCCGCTTATTAGACAAAGATAAACCCAGTCCAAAGATAGATAATATCAGGAACATAGGTACGTTAACCTAACAGTAAAGTTAATTACTCTGAAAAGAGGTGTTACCAAATTAGGTATAGGTGATAGAAAAAACCTGTTCTTCCCAGCTGTTCTTCCCTTTACTAAGCAAATGGAAAGGAGGGGGGGGGGTTTAAACAGAGTTAACCAATTATCAACTCCCCCTTAAAGGAACAATGCAGGGAATACAGAAAAATTATATTACTAGGCAAGAAAGTTAACAACAGGGTTACAAAAGAAAAAGATTAAATTTCCTGTCATTCATACACACTGTGCGGATCCACACTCATATACACCACACACTTACCGAGTTGCAGCATCAGTCACTCCATAGAATGATAAACACACTGATTAAACTCTTGACACGTGTAACTGTCTAGCACTTCTATGCCCCGCCCCAGATATTGCGAGTTTTTACTGAGAGCAAATATTCCCGCTTATCGCCGGACTTGAAGTTCTAAGAGTTCTTGTGGTTTATTATAAAGAAACGAGTCTATGGGATGGCACTGACGCAGTTCGACACAGGGGTGAAAATGAAGTGGTCTCTTTTAATCCTCCGCTATGGTAAAATTCCTTCAATGCGTGATGATAGTTTTTTATTAAATCCAATTGAGGAAAAACTAGGCTCAGTCACAGTCAGGAAAATATGTACTCTCTCACAGTAAACAGTAAATATGATATCGCTACTGGCGATGATTACCTTCCAGTTTATCTTACAGGTTTGTAAGGGTAATTTGATGATTGTTCTTTAAAATGTTCTTGGGTGGGCTTTATTTCATTTAATTCTGACAGCTAGGTCGCAAAAGGACCGCCACAAGATTATATTTAAAAGAAATGTTTCTTCAATATGACTGGAAGTTTATAGGATGATTTCTTTATTTCTTTCTCTATTTAGCTGGGACCGCAGGTTACGATCACTCTGTATGAAAGAAAAAAACATGTAACTGTTGCGTGATAAATTCTCGCAACATCGTTTTATTTCAATATCTATTTTATAACGCAAGGGCAACAACTGCTTGAAATTTATAGTCACTTTTCTCGGTAAGCATTTGTCTTCTCGCGTTGGTATCGAATGCAGTTAAGTTTGAGCTGTGGTCATTTTGCGCTGGACTGCGCATGACTTGTCTTGCTTCTTGGTCGATCGGTTTCCGCCCACCACTAGTGGAGTGAGCGATTTGGAATGGCGAAAGAGATGCCTCGTTGAAGAGGGGATCTCCGCTATTTTTTGTTCTGTCAGGAATGTGAGAGTCCTCTTATGGATATTTCGTTTATTCGAGATAATACCTCTAGTGTATTTGCACATGCCGGGAGGCATAATATTTCTGTGTATTTCCGGAAGGCAAGGTAAATTAACATTTTCATTAACTCTATCGATTTTTGGTCGTGAACGATTTCTGGTTCATAGCCTGTCTTCGAAAGTCGTCGTCACGAGATGTTTTCCTAGCTCACATGTCGCTGTATTGTGCTGCATCGGTTGATGCAGGTCCCAAGGACTATTACTTGCTACTTGGTTACCTGAACTAGGTTTGAAAAACCTTTGTTATCTAGAGGATATTTTTGAGGACATTATTTATACTTCGGCAGACGTGTCTGTCTTGCTGAAGTCAGACTAAGGAGAGTGAACTGATCTCATATATCTGGTTATCTCCTGGCTGTTATAGAAAGGGATGGAGTTTTTCACCTGACTACATTTACAGCACTTTGAAATATAACATGCATCTGACTCATCATTGTAATGCTGTCTACCGTCTATTGCTGTATTGAATGTTGCTGTGAAAATGACTGTTTGATGTGCCTACATATTCGCGTAACCATTTTGTCACTGTGGCGTCCACAATAAATAATGAAGAAAAACGTCAACGGCTGTTACAAGAATCATTGACTTTATACGTCGTGAGTTTACTGACGTCCTATGTGGATTGCCCTGTTATTTTTGTATGAACATTGTTTTGACTGAACACATCTGCACACCACACAAAACCAGACATGCGGATACCATCCATCATCATATGGCATCACGCATCATTTGGTGGCCAATGTGGGGAAACCCACGACATTCGCGTTATCAGCACGATACCGAAAAATCCAGCGCGATAAATTTCCCGTTAAGCCTATAATACACTCGAGTATTTAATTATGTATTTAATAAACACTGCGCGAATTCTAGTGGTTAAAAACACACATCTATAAAACTAGGACTTAACTGAATTCATTAATTATAAATTCCTTCGCGACTTTAAAAGTTAATTTAAGCATCTATTATCTTTTGAAATAATATAATAGATAGATCATTATATTTACAACTGGAACTATTGAGATGGTTTAATTTAATAGATTTAAATTAACACAAAATCCATTGAAATAGAATGACTGAACTAGACCACTGATCACTTTACACAATATATATTACCGCTTTGCACAGAATAGAAATCACTGCAAATATATATAAAATCCAGGGGAAAATCTATAACAAGATTTCAATAAAGCTAGTGCTTCTGTAAAGGTCTGGCCAGCGAGTGATAAAATGTCTATTCTTCATGGTCTATTTATCTAAAATGGAATGTAAGTTGAGTGGGACATGATAAACTTGACAGCTTATTTGATCTCATGAACTTTTGGGGATCTGACCGCCAAATCAAGGGAACAAGCCGCCCCCTGGTCTTCGTATCTCTGTTCGCTGCTGCCCGTTTCGGCTTTCCCCGTTTGCTCGGTTCTGCGATTGACACCGAGACGCGAAAAATAGCGGCAAGCAACAGCGTCTCGTAGCAGGGACCACTACTGTCTTTGATAACGCCGATAGTCTCCCCTGAAATGCCTCAGTCTGTCTCTTTTAATGAATCCACGTGAAAGAAATCCCGTTTTACAAGAATTACAATAAAGTTCAGGGTCAGCCGAGTTCGTCCATCACAATACATAAATACAGACAGGCAGATAGAAAAACAGAAAGATGGACGGACGGACAGAGGGATGGATAGACAGGCAGGTAGGTGAATATATTCCAGCTTTCTTCTCATAACAAGTCCGAAGAAAGGAGATTGTTTCCTCCTAACGTGAAGTTATAAGGTTCATTTGCGCATTGGCCTATTTCAGGACATTCTCTTAACATTTTTTTTTAATGCTGTCATTGGTAATGTTTACATTCTTCTGTCAAACCACATCCTTGGGGACTTTTGTGCTTTTCTGCTTGTTTAATAATTCTTAATGACTCACTCTCGCGTTAAGATTGGTTCTATATAACACTGGATGTCACTATTCAGTCATTACGTAACTGGATGCAAACAGGGCCGGTGATAAGGTATTTGACGTCCTATGCTTACAAAGCATTTGGCACCCTGGGAAAACAGCTCATTTAGAGCCCTAAGAAGTAGTAATAATATACATTATATATATATATATATATATATATATATATATATATATATATATATATATATATATATATATATATATATATATATATATATATATATATGCTGATAACTGATGATGCCACTGTGCACACTAAAGGGTCTTTTATCCATGGTGATAAATCAGGGTGGGGCGTCTCTGCTAAATGGCAGAATCTTGGCTGAACATAGCGGGGCTTACATGATAACCACCTCCAGTATGAGAATGTAGGTAGAGGCAGCAACTTCAGTCTTAAGATGGCTGTCTGAGACTTTATTAACAAGGGCATTTATTGTATCAGATTCACAGTCCATGCTTCCGAAGGTCCAAAGTGGATAGATCCAGCATGAATAGAAAATCTGCATAGAAACCTCGAATCTTCAGGACCTGGTGTGAATCTACTGTCCTGGTCATGCCGCGGTACTCGGCAATGAAAGAGCTGACAGATTAGCTTCAAGAGCACCAATAGAAGGTGCACTGGATATGGACAAGGGAGAAATCCTGTTGGTAATTAATGATCGCCTATTAGAGAACAACCTTGCAATCGATAAATCATCAAGGCTAAGAAGTGCTGAAATTTGGTACCAAACGTAAGATCAGCAAGGATGGACGTACGAGAGGTTGCTTCCGGCGTGTATACAACCAGCACGCAACAGGAGCATTTAACAGTCGTACTTCGACATTTGCTAAGGGAGATTGAGCACCTACTGGTTTGTCCGGAGTGCAATGACATAAAAGATAGACATCGATTTTATAATGCAAATAACCGTATTGACGTATATATACAACAATACTGCTTGTAGTTCCTGGGAGTTCCTGAAGAGATAAGGAAAGGCTAAGACTACTGCGCGCTCATGCGTGTCGTACTAGGCGACTAATATAGGGCTGAAGCGTCATCGTGTAAAACAAATTGATAAAGAAACCATCACTACAAGAGCATTGGAATGGGTACTGCAAGGGGAACTAGCTCCGTAAAGAACGCAATGGAAAATGATGCTGGTGCTGACATGATTCTTGTGATGATGATAATGTTGCTGATGATGATGATATACAGTGGTGTAGAACGGCCACAGAAAACAACTGCTCTTCTCTCGAAATTACGATTTTTTTCCGTTAACAAAATAATTTATCTAAATTTTGCCGTCCCCTCCCATGTTGCTGAACGTCTAGTTTGCCTAATGGTTAAACCGGCCCGGGAAGTACATTCACGTGGTTAGGTATACGAACCTCATCATGGAGCAAAACATTAGCTCACTAAGGCTTATTTTACAGCTTTCTATTGTCTTGCACGGTTAGATAGCTGTCCTCCCGCGGCACAGATAATGGGGGTTCCTAGCATCCAAACATTGTAGCGTCACGCTTCATTCCAGCCAGTTTTAAATATGTTCATGACTTTGCTCTTGAGTTGGGGACGGCAAAGGCAGTGAAGAACTGGTCAGACCACCTCATAAAAAAGCTGGGCCTTACATTGTGAATTCTTCAATACTTCACTCCCCAAAGGCAATTTATATGGCTGCTCTGCACAACTGTATATCATCATCATCAGCAACATCATCATCATCAGCAACATCATCATCATCATCACCAAAATCATTATGAGACTAGCATTACCTTTTTTAAGGCTTATTTTAGATGAAGTATGGCAGTACGAGAGAGAGAGAAAGTGAGAGAGAGAGAGAGAGAGAGAGAGAGAAAGAGAGAGAGAGTGTATAAACTAATTCAAAAATCATACAGATGAATGAATGATTGACTGTCCTGTTTTTGTTCCTTAAGCAGAAGTCGGCAGGGAAATGGGAGTATGAGAGGGAAAGTACTGCTGCACCCATGCAGGAATCTTCCAAACTATGAGCTCTTACAGTTATAGACTCTGTAGCACAGTTTAACTTAATGAACTTCCTAGTACCATTCACAACTTCTTCAAATGACGCCACTGGTTGTAACAATGTACATCTTTAGTCTTTGTTTCATTAGAAAGCTCCGGAAATCAAAAACTGTTTCAAAGTTATACAAATATTAACAACGAAACAAAAAACATATTCTTCCTCTTCTTCAGCGAATTCGAGCTTTTAAGATTCTTTGCACAAACTAAATCCATTTCTATAGTTGTCTAATATCGACGGTCTTTGTCCAGTGTAGAATTCACAGCTCTTTCTGATCAATTTCGAGTCATTCGTTTATTATCTTCCAGCTCCATATGCTACACACGCCCTTTAACGAATAAGTGCAAAGTCAAACTGCCCTGTGCTAAAGATTCTAGCTCTTTCCTTTTCTTTATGTTTAATCTAATTCCCTTCTCTATATGTATTTTAGTCTCCACCTCTTCCTCGCACTCTGTGTATTCTAGAAGAATGACTGTCTTGTAGTGCTATCCGCTAGTGTTCTTATTGTGTGCCTTATTCAAAGAGAGTATTGTCTTATCGTGTTCCTCTAACACTTGTCTTGTTCTTGTCATCGGTTCTACATTGATGATCTTGTAACGTGTCATTCCTTCTGTTCTACGTTAGCATTCATTTATGAAGATCAGCATTTTTCTGGTTGACGTTTTCTGTTCTCCGTGTTTCAGAGCATACAATAGAAAAATCCATGACATTGTCTTCTTCTTTCACTCTCAGACCAAAACTTATATTCAAAGAAAGCAGTAGTCAGCCTGAAGCTATTGGTATCTCCGTACAGTTTTTTTTTTCCCAGGAATGGTACTGTGAACTTCCATATGCGTTTTCTCTGTTCCTCATACGATGGGCACCTCTGAAGTAGATGTTGATCAGTCATTTGATCATTTTCACAGTTACACTCATCAGTAGTTCCTATATTCAGCTTGTTGAATAGATTTATGAAGCTCTGCATTTTTCTGGTAGTGTTTTCTTGCTGCAATCCGCGTTTCGGTAATAAATGATAACCTGCTGATAGCATGTTCATAGCATTACAAGGCAGTCCTTGTTCTGGAATCCCCAGGGAAAAAGAGGTAGAGGTAGACCAAAATACACAAGGAGAAGAGGACTGGATACACAGGTGAAAATGATGAGGAAAACATGGAAAGAACTTGAGCTGATGGCACGTGACAGGAAGACTTGGCATGTGTTTGTTGAAGGCCTATGCTCCTTGGGGAGCTAAAATGTATTGATTGAATCCGAATTTCGGAGAATACAATAGAACAGCCTTGATATTTGAGCTGAAAGAGGCTTATTTTTTGTATTGGAATTGATCTCTGATGATTTCGATATATTTATTATCCAATGGCTTTGGTATTCTTATTTTAAGTCCTAAAGGGTGTAGTGTTTTTCCCATGTTTGACGCAAGGAATTTTCTGTCATCAAGAGGCTGACGGATTGGCTAAGGAAAGTGGAAAACTAGCTTAACATGACATAAGTATAACTTGTGAAGAGGCCAAGAGTTTTATCAAGAACAGAAACAGGAGCAAGGGGAAAGCACAGCATTCAGGCCACCCCCCAAAAAAATGATGCATGCTACCAGCTTAGCAGACGAGAACAAGTGGTAATCTTCAGACTTCGCACACGCCACAACAGATTGGGATACCATCTGTTCAACAAGCTAAAGATAGGAATTGCCGATGGGTGTAGCTCTGGCACAGATAAAATGACATCTGCATAAAAAATGCCAAACAAATGAGGAACGGAGAACGCGCACATGGTCATCGCCAGTACCATTCCTGGAAAAAACACAACGGAGATATCAACAGCCTCAAACTGAACCCATTCTTTCTTTGAATGTATTCAACTCGTCGTCTGAAAGTGAACGGAGAAGAAGAAGAGTTTTCATATAGTGTTAAAATTAAAGGGTCGGTTCTTTCCAAGTGTTTTTACAAGTTTGCTATGTCATCTTCATCATCGTCATCATCATCATCATTGTAATCATCATCATCATTATTGTAATAGTCACGGATTGCCTCTTCTGCTTTGCAGTAGTGGTCCAACAGCGACCAAAACTCAAGAGTATCTAATATTAGCTTCCAGTGTATCTACCTGCACGCAAGATTACTCTTGGCAGAGATGTAGATAGAAAGTTTATGACACTTCTACCGCTAGGGGGGGGGGGGGGGCTTTCACTAGATATTTCCAGAAATCACGAACAATGTTGCATTGGGCTGAACAATTGTTAACGCGTTATATCTGGTTCGTCGCCTTTTGTGAAGGATTTAAGCAATGGTTTAGCCCGTTCAAGCCCCCAGTTGGTGTAATCCAACAAAATCCCTCTTATAAGATATAGTTCTGTTTAGAGGTAAATATATGTTTAGGTATTTATATTTATATTAAATATTCTGGCTCATACGTTTGCTTTCATACATATAAAACTGAAGCGACTATGATTGTTTAGTTTTAAAACAACCTGTAACAATTTTTATAATGAGTTAGTCTTTAACAGTTAAAATAAATATGGAAAGATTGGTGAAATTTAGATAAAAGTTGTCGTCACGGAGACGTAGGGGAGCATTTATCAAAAGCCCGTTGCTTTCGCATATTTTACAAGAAATGTAACTCTAGTTGAGTCCTGCAGCTGTGGTTCATCAATTCTGTGTTGACGAAAGCCTTCTCCACACTCTCTTCCACTGTGGGCGGTTAGGGTGGATGCTTTTCTCTCACACTAGCGGCGTTAGTACCACAAATCATCTGATGGCCTGTAACCACGAACTTCAGAAAAATAGAAAAACAAATGCCTTCTGCTAAGTAAACTTGTTTTGGAAGCTTAACAGGCGCATCTTCTCGTTGTCCACCCACCAATGTTAATCTCTCAGAAGAATTTAATTCTCGAGCACGCACAACGTAACACTGCGAAGATGGTTAAAATTCACCAATATTCCTCTGGATATTAACTGGGAACTATGTCTGGAAAGCGCGAATAATGATTTGTGCCTGAACTAACATTAACAAGTTACATACATTTCACAAAATGATATGATACACTTGAGGCACACGTGATGTAATCATCACTCATCACTTCTTCAATCGGAGTCTGGGGTCACCTCTGCTGTCGGGTTTTCCGCACGACCAGCCAGAAACATTCACCAGCACTTGCTGTAGTGGTTCATGAATATACTCTTTTTATATGTTGAGGTTGTCAGCCTCATTTATAACCACTAAGCAAGAAACATGTCAAATTTCACATTTGTAAATAAATTGTTTACACTTACCCCAAAAATTTTGGGAATACACAATCCCCTTGTACAGATTTGAACTGGACACAGCTCTATTAGAAGCTTCGAAATCACTTAGGTCTGAAAATTAGAGTTTATTCCTCTGACGGCGGGTGTTCTGAGAAATCACTGGCCTGTGAAAACTTTTGTTTAATTCCTCTATGACTTGGTCTGGGAAATTAGAGTTAATTCCTCTGGCGGCGGGTGTTCTGCGAAATCGCTGGCCTGGGAAAACATTTGTTTAATTCCTCTAAGACTTGTGATCAAATTTCTAGGTTCCAGTCTTGGTAATTGAAGTCCTTGTCCTTTTAAGTTTACCGTCTTGTATTAAAATGCGGGTTTACTTGTAAATTCCTAAGTTGCCCAATACTCGATCAGTTTCTTATAGTTGTGGAATTTCTAAGTCCAACGTCTCCTTTTTTCTTCCTGGCTTTTAGGAGTCGCTAGTCTGACGTTTGCGCTGTAGTGTGTGTACTGGCTATGATTTCATTACATTATATCTCACAATCCTCAGTTCAAATTCCAGCTGTGTTTCCGCCTAATTTTTCAGTGAGATGCATTGTAAATTGCGGCTCTCAAATCAAACCAATCAAATCGAATCTCGTTCAGCACTCTACGTGGGTAGAGGTGTTTCAAATTCAAACAATACCCTCACGTGCTTCAAAATATTAAATTTAATATTCACGCGTGACGTCTTCATATCGTTGCGTCAGACTTACGCCGGCATCTTGTGCTTTCTTCACAAACAAATGTTGTGCAGTGATACTGCCCCGATGCTTTCGTCTGAAAATCTGGAGTTACCAGACAGATATATCTGTAATCTCGATACAAAACGTACATCGGAAGCGATTACCTCATTATCTCCCGTCTTGTGCAAACATAGGGATATTCGCTATCCACATGGGTCAAATGTTGGACAGTCACGTTCAAATGGGTCAGCCGGCTTATGTGATAACGTATAATCGGCTGGCCGGTCTAATTACCTGGCGGAACGTGAACACGTCTTGGATGGTAAACAAGATAAAGACAGTCCCCTAACCGATACTTCCTTATGGAAGTGGAGTGTTAGAGAATTCCCCCCCCCCCCCCCAGATTCAGAATAGAGAGTAAATAATGGTGCATAAAATGTGCCACATAGTAATGACAGGGGAGAGAAAAATAAGAAAATATCACTCGCACGGGAATGTAATGCAATCCTGCCGGAGTGGGCTTGAGATCGCACAACTGTATCGTCACAGTAATCACCATCATCATTCTTGTAATCATCATCATCATTGTCATCATCATCATCATTCTCCATTACGCTCCTTATGAAGCATGAAGTCATTACTAAAGCTGGTCCAGTAGGAAGCCTGCACCAAGCAGTCACGTGCTCTTGGAGCCGTGGTTTCTGTGGCAATTTCTTTTACATGACGAGATGACCAGCGCCCAATGCTACACATGTCTGAGGAACCTTCAGTGTATTCTGTCTTTGTCTCTGCTGACCCCCCCCCCAAGTGAACCAGACGCGAACGATATACATAGTTGTAAAAGAACTGCGATGCTTTGGGCCCCATGAGGATGGCGAAAGAGAGGCAGGTCAAAGACAACCTGGTGGAGAACAGTCGAGGCTGAGATGCAAAGCATGAACCAGAGCTGGGGTACGGCACGAAGGATGGCCACCGACCAAGCGAAATGGGGACAGTTTGCTGGTGCCCTACAAGACGCCACTAGGCGTGATGGCAACTGACTGCTTTGACAGTCCGGGGTTAAGGATTCAAGAAGAAGAAAAGAAATAAAAAGAGGCCCTTTTCGGCGTGCACGCTAGGGCTTAGTCGTTGTTACGGGTAGTATCCATTTATTTTTCTTATCTGAGCTCACTTTCTTTCCTTTCCTTAACGAAGGCCTTGTGGCCGCAACGTTGGTAGTTTTCCTTTTCTTTTGTCCTAGTAAGACGAATCACCATTTTTTCGATTTTTTTTTTCATATCCATCCACCGTACTCCACGTCTTACTGCAGTTCCCCTTATCTTCCCCGTCCTTCAGTTATATCTGTATTGCTGCATTGATTCCAAATCTTCCAAGCACGTATCTCCCACGCAATCTATAACAGTGGTTCTCAACGTGAACCATATGACCGCAAGGTGCCACGCCATATTTCAAGGGGCCACAGTAAGATGATAAATTACCTTCTTTTTCCAGCAAACAGCGACAATGAGGGAACCACAAAGGTAACTGGGGATCAGAAGGGGGCCATATGAAAAAATAGGTAGAGAACCCCTAATCCATAAGACTAATATCAACTGTCTTCTTTGACGTACTTGTGTCTTTTATTCTCAGCCTATTCAACAAACAGTTTATCACCGCTTTTTTATTTAGCCTCAAGAACAAGAAAAAAAGAAGATAAAGGTGGCCCTAGGGTAGATACTGTCGTAGGGGAGCTAAGTGTTAGAGACTTTACCTATGCTAGGTTCAGCTTTATGACATGTGGTGACCAATTCGCTGCCATTGCCTATGTCGTAGATTTTTGATAGGAAAATTAAGACTTGGGTTGGTCCCTTCTGAATAGATTAGAATAAGTGATAGTCACAGTGAGAGATGATAATAGAAATAGATTTCCACGAGTGAGATGGTAGAAATTTATAGAGGCTGTCCCGGAAATCGAGAATCTCTCTCTCTCTTTCCGCCTATCTTCTATAACAGATCCAGAGGATTCAGACAGTCTATAAAAAATTATGTATATATTAATATATCTCTATCCACTCACGTGCCCGCACATACAAGTGACGACAGTTAGACACACAGACGTGGGAAAACTATACAAGGATTATATAGATATTATGGGAACGAACTGACCACCACACTGAAATAAATGTAGGTATAGTTTAATTATCATAGTAAACTTACATCACAACATATAAAATACATCAAAAGCATGTACACATAGTCATAAAAAATCAAAGAATGCTACAATAGTGATAGACCCGTTTGTATGGTCCTTCCCCTGGATATATATAGCTCACAGTCCCGTTAGAAGAAAGTGATAACCCCAAAGAGTTACAGATACATATGATTGAGTCTATGGTTTCCTTCTTTTAAGGTATGGAGAGACTTGATACTCTGCTTTATTCTAATGGAAAATATTGTTAGCAATAACTTGCATAAAGGAAGTTACAACGTGGGTGACTCAACAAAGAACATCCTTCAGTCTACTTTCACTCATTTCTTTCATCGGGGCCCTGACTCACACAACCTTACCTAAACTCATGCTGTTGTTCGCCGTCTGGCGCAGACTTTGGGACACTCACACACTTTTTAACTGTTACTGTCGTTTAATGAAGCGGATCCCAGCTCTGCAGATTTGTTTGTTGGTTTCATCAAAATGGATCCGGGGAGCGTCTGCTTCATGCGATAGTTATTCCAGACTAAAGTTAGTGTCGCTTGACTCACGAGGTAAGAATTAGGCTTAAGCGGGCACACAGTGTCAGAACACGAGGTTTCCCTTAATTAGGGAGATGACCGGTGGACAACTTCTCTCAACAGATAATCTAGGTTCACCACACACTTTGTCAACAATGTCGGAAAGTTAATGTTTTAGATTTCTGTAATATTCCTGCCACAAAGTAGCCTCAACACAGAGTTCGAGGAGAATATGATCTGCCTCAAAGGCCCAGTATAAACATTTATTCTTAAAAAAAAAACTGTTAGTGGGATTGGTATTTAATATAATAATGAATTCCTTTCTGAAGGCGCCACGCCTCTTAATTTTATTTTAAATGTCCAGAATGTTCAAACTATTGCCTCTTTTTTAGGTACTTGAAGAAAAAACCCACGTGGTTAAAGATATAAAATTTTTATGGGTTTTTTTCATAGGTCCCTTTATTCAATATTTTTAACTGAAACCCGGCAAATTTTTGGGTTACCCCAGTAATGTTTCATGACAATGAAAAGTTTTATGAAAATAGTTTTACATATTTTATGTACCAGTTTGCCCTTTAAACTTGATTTTATGTTTTGCGGAACTGGGCAAGCATAAAGCTCCGATTTTTGCCTTCGGGTTTTGTTTTTTTTATTTTAAACTTTTATGGTGAAAGTATAAGTTATATATTATCAAAAATCCATCATCTTTGGGGTGTTTGGGTTTTCCATTTGTGTATTTTATCCGTGCAACACTTTCATGGGCAATGATGGTGAGTTTTATAAGTTCCAGGTTTTATTAAATTTATATTATATGTTTCTCTAGTTTGATTATTTAGTTTAGTTCTGTTAGGTGTAATTTAATTATTTAATAGCACTGACTGATTTTTTTTCCCTATTATTTAGCTAGAGTTGTTTAATAATTAATGATTTTGTTTTCCACTGTAAACTCGTATATCCCAGTTCACTTAAAATTTGGAGGGGTCTTCAGGGACTATATAAATTTTAAGCACTCTGCACCAAACTCTTCTTTATTGTATAATATGGAAAATAAGCGATTATCACTTAATCACTACAAACATTTAGCTGTTGTTTTATATAAAAGTAATATACTATATATATTTATATTTATAATATATATATTATATAGTATAGATAATGGTATATATTTATATATATATTTTACCTCAACACAGAATGTTACAGGTGGTGGTCGCACAAACTTTTAGAATCATACCAAAGCAGGATTATAATATTTATTGAAGTTTAGAAGTTCGACAAATTGGTCGAAACAAACATTTTGTGTAAACTGAGAAACTTGGGAAGCTTACAGCTTTTTTACAATATTTCCACGGCAACCTGTCTGGGGTACTGCGAACATTTTGAGTATAACTGAATGAAAATAAAGTTTAACATTCTGGTTTATGAGGCTCCGTCTAAATTACACAGACAAAGGGGGTCCCAATTGTTTGTGATTTTTCGCAAAAACGCAATAATCCTCCTTTCGTCCCAAACGTTAGACTATCTGCATTACCTTGTACGTCTTAACGGGTGGGATGGCCATGTAGAAAGCATTCCGTAACGTTGTTGCCAGTTATTTACCTGTTCGGCGTTTTGCACGGGTCAAGAGTGCACGAGCAGTAAGTCTTGACACTTCCCCGAGATGTTCGGCGTGCCGAATTTTAACAATGGGGTGGGGGGATGGTTTTAAGTATACTATATTCTGATTACATTTTTTTCGGGGAGATTTCCGGAGAAAATTCATTAGCCCTGAAACCGGATGGTGACTTAGGTTTATAAAGTCGCCCCCTCGTAAGTACTGAATTCAATGGTGACCTCTTGTCGGGCACTTGGGTGTTGTTTTCATTAATATTGATGTGTTAAAAAACTCCCGTAAAAAGACTTTGCGTGTCAGTGACTTTAGTGTAGACCCCATGTGCAAACAAAAAAGTGTTTCGTAAATGTCTGAAGATCACAGGACATGATGTTTTGAAGGGTGGTTACATTCAAAAAAGATGGGAACGGGTAAGTTCGTTTGATGTGAGCTAAAGTTTTTTGATAAAAATGGCAGTAGTTAGGCCGTGAAAAAAGCTCCCCCCCATATGTCCGCGGGTAGGCTGGAACTAATCCTAAAAGTCCCGGGTCCGGTTATGAGAAAGAAAGCGGTTGTTTGAAGAAATGGAAGTAAGTAATTTATAGTCGCTCATGAAAACGTGAATGCTTTTTTTTTGTAACAGGAAAAGGAGTAAATTTTGTAGGAGCGACGAATTTTCTTTTGTTGGACACGGTTTGTGAGTGAAGAAAACAATAGTGGCTGTGTCCTGGAGTGGTATAGTCAGTGTGTCTTCTAAAGTAACGTAGACCCGTTCAGCCTTTAGGGGTCATTCATTATATTCCGAAAGGGTGCCCAATTTAATTTTTTATGTAGCGATTATAGGCTTTGACATGAGACGTTTTTAAATCCCGCATTTTGTTGGTCGGAATATTGTTGCATCAAGATGCTAGTCGGTTTCAAGCTTTATTATGGAGTCCCGGTTAGTTTTTAAATTTGCGCTATATTTAGCTCTTTTGACAAAGCGCAGCTGTAACCATTGGGTTACAGGAGCTTTTTTTGATGTGTCTTATTCATTTTTGTCGACTATATTGTTTTGCGAGGTAAGAATAATCTTTCCCCTAAAACCTTTGAATACAGTTATCCATTTAGTTATACTGTTTATTTTATAACCATGTGAAGGTGTCCTGATATGAAGATATACGAGACCTAGGTGTGTGCGGGTGTATTGTGGTGCGGTGTGTGTTGTGTGGTCCCTGTTCCTGTTGTGTGTACGGAATTGTAGTGTAGTTTTTGGGGTTTACCTATGTCTGTGTGGTGGGGGGGAATTTGTTTGTGTGTGGGGTCCATAAAGGTGAAGGGAAAGTTGGGATCAGGCTGGTTTGTTGTGTATGTAGTTGCTGCCGGTAAATAATTATCCATTGAATAAGTGGAAAAAAGGGCTTGGTAGGAATTTGGGATTTTTGGCACCGGGAAGTTCGAAGATCGTTGTGTGTTACTGGGATATATTTCAAAGAATGTTTGGGCAGTTCGCTGGGAGGTTTCTGAGGGTGTTGAAAGTTCTAGTCCCCCCCCCCTTTGTGGCAGTCTCTGCCTCGTTACTTTAGTTTGGATTATTGTTTGTTTCTGCCGTTTCTGTTTTCTGTTAGTTTTTATGTAGGATGATTTGGCATTTAGTGATTCTTAATGTGGGGCACAAGGGGGGATGGGGTGCAAAAAAAGGAAAAAGTTGGGTAAAGGGTGGAAGAATTTTGTGTGTAAATTGTAGCATTATGGTAATGTATTTGGTGGGGAATGTTTTTGAGATTTTTTTGCGGGGTTGCGGTCAAGCCGGGGGAGGGTCGGGTTGCATGACGTGTTATGGGGGGATCCCCTTCGGGCGGGAGGTTTTCTTAGGTTGAGGGCGTTCCCCTCGCTGCCTTTTTCCTAAGTGATGGCTGGTTTGAGAAGGCCCTTTTGGGAGAGTTTGAATTGGTTCCCTTTTCTTTTGGGGGAAGAGAGTTCAGGTACAGTGGAAATTAGAAGGGTGTTTTTATGGAGGTGGAAGGGCTCGGCCCCCCCCCCCCCTTTAGTTATGGTGGGGCTACGTGGAGTTTTGCCTATTCTGGGGGGGAGTGCAGGTGGGGTGTTTTTTTTTGTTGGGGGCTGGGTTTTTTGGGGTGGTGTACGTGACTCGGGTATCAAGGAATGGGATCTCTGGAACCTGGTGACTGGGGGTGGGATGTTTAGTTTTGGATAAACCGCCTTTACCCCCTTACTGGATATCGGGGGTATATATATAGGTGGTATGGATATCTAGATATTTGGGGCGTGTGGGGGTATATTATATATATATTTATGGGGTGGGGGGTGGGTTGGTGGGTGGGAGTGTGGGTCTTGGTTGGTGGTGGGTCTTGGGGTAGGGTTGGTTTTGTGCTGTGTTGAGGGTTCGGGGGTGGGGGGTCTGTGGGTGTGTGTGTGGTGTCTGGGTTATGGTTTGGTGGAGGTTGTTTGTGTGTGGTGTGGGTTGTGCGGGGGGTGGGATGTTTGGGGGGTGTGTCAATTAACATGTAGCGGGCCATGTGTTTTGCATTGTTGTAGAGTTGTTGGTCCTAGATCAGAAAACATGGGTTTCCCCGTGTTTAGATTGCAGGAGTGTAGGTGGGCAACGAGGGCGGGGAGGACGCAAATTTTGCTGGGGAGCTTGAGGATGGTGGTGGGATAAATCTAATGGCGAGAGGAAAATCTGATTACCTAGGATCCTTTATTCAGGGCTGGAGTCCGTGACTGGGGAATGGAGGCCTATCGGACTTCAATTAGGGCTCAAGTTATTCATTGTGACCGGGTGATAAATGTAGTCCAGATTGGCAGTTTTTCTAACACTGTTTCAACGTTCATTCAAGGTTTGGCATTTCATCATTCATGGCAGATTCGGGTTGTTTGCTGCTTGTGCACAATCTTACTGATATACTACTTACAATGGGGTCACTGAGCTGTTGGGGTGGGGTGAGCTGACATGCGGGGGTGAGTGGTGTGTCTTTGTGGGTGGTGTGTGAGCCGGAGGGTGTTGGGTGGGGTTGGAGTGGTCGAAAAAGTTTTCAATATTGGAAGGGGGTAGGGGAATATCAGTTCGGGAAAAGCACAGTTCTGTATTCTGGGCTAAATGTTGCTTATGTTCCCCCTTCCAACGCGGTTTTTATCACTCAAGTCTCCAGGAGAACAATATATAGTTTCATTGGGTTGCAGCTGATGGTATAGATTGGAAAGCCCCTGTGTTATCGTCTGGTGTCCTATGAACCACGAGGGAAAAAAGAAGGACAGGCTGGTTGTTCATTAGTGGTCTGGGAAGATGAGGCAGTGATTCGAGTTTGGACGCGGTGGCCTTATCCTTACGTAAAAACTGGGCTACGGAGGACTTGGGAGCACTTGCTTCTAAATTCTGTATCCATGAAACGTTCTATGGGGTTTTTTTTTTATTTTTTTTTTTTTTTTTTTTTTTTTTTTTGGCCCACTCGCGAGAAGCCGAATATTCCTCATACCGGGCCACTAGAGGGTGGGGATGTCGTGTATTGCCAGAGCGCTTGTAAACGGGCCTGCAACTAGTTTCTTGTTTGTACCCAGGCCATATTTCATAAGATCTGGTTCTGAGTGAATGGGTGAAAAGTCTAACTGAGTCGCTTTGTAGATTTCGCGGCAAAGTTGTCTGTCCCCAATTTTATTTTCGACTTGGATAATTTGACACACAGGTGAGTAAACAATGTATATAAGCAGGTCTCGTTCCATCTTGACAAATGATTGTTGACTGCGGAAATTCTCAACGGGGATTTCAATGAAATTTAAAAAAAAACAAAAAAAAACATAGCAAGCTCTAAATAGATGTAGGAACCTTAAAACTAAAACCTTTACGCGCATCGAAAATCATCGTGCTGGAAGTAGCACACAAGGAGGATCTCAGCACAGTGTACGAACTCCGTGGCACCGGCGAGAATCCCAAAGTGTGTATATTGTAATCACTCAATCTTTCTTCTTCTTCTTCCGTCCTTAGCCACCGACCGTCAAAGCAGTCAGTGGCCATTACGCCTAGTGGCGTCTTAGGGCAACAGCAGATAGGTTTTCTTTGCCATTGTTTCCCATCACGCCTAGTGGCGTCTTTAGGGCAACGGCAAATCAACCCATTTGCTGTTGTTTCCGTAATCGAAGTGACTGGCAAACGGGTGATCAGCCCGTTGTGACTCAATCTTTAAATACTGTTTTTGTTGGTGGGTTTCTAATTTTTTAAAAATTTTGCCAGGACAGCGGTCGTATGGCATATTCTTTATGATTTCCAACTGCGTGGTATTTTAAAACCCCAAGATGCAGCAATAGTGAATGCAGTCAGCGACCCAAAGCTGTACTGCTTGCATCAGGACCAGCGAACCAGAGCTGGTCAAGACCGCACTCCACCTCCACGTGGTGGTCCTGGAAACAGTCTGCAGCAGTGCAGTCTGGCTGAGCGAGTGCGGATCGCAATGGGAAGGCAAACCCGGTCCCTAAAAAAAAAGTCGGATGCCGTGCAGATATCACTTTAGCCGCCACACTTCTTTGCCACTCCGACTAATGTTAATTTTTGTTTTCTATAACTTAGTTTGACAGGACTAGCTTCACGTAGTTTCACCGTGGTTTCTGAGGGGGCGAAGAAAGAATAGAGATACCACACGATCAGACATTTCGTAAAAGACGCCTGATAAAGGGATGTGCATGGGGGAGGCAACCACAATATTTAAAATGTATAGCTACAAAAACCATCACAGAAGGAGCACATGAATAATTTTGTTAAGCTTCCTATAATTTGACCAGCTGCAATAGTGGACCTGTGCTCCAGAAAGGGGCAAAATTGAGGACCGTTTCCACATATTAAACGTCAGTTGGGCTGATTTTAAACCCGCACGAATATATTATAATACCCCGCTTAGTGTTACCCTGTATAGCGCTGTTTCGCTATAGCGCTGTTTCACTGTACTACTCTTTTATCTAGGAGCCCATTTTCTTCCGCCCTCATCACCTCCAAAAATAAATAAATAAAAATAAAATAAACAAATAAATAAATATTTAAATACAAGTGGTCAAAATTACGAGGTTAGAAGTATTAGCCAAGAGCAGCCCTCTTTGTATACATTACTGCTTTCGACTGCTGCAATAACGTGTTGCTGTTTAGCTGTTGGGTATATTAGTGAATGCATTACATTTTATTAGCAACATTTGTTTTATAATATTATAACTGAAGTCCTTAATGCACAACCTAACATTTTATGCGGCTTACTTAAGTTAACAAATGCTTGGCGGTTGAGATTGGGAGCGAGTCAGTTAGAAGAGAGTTTTACCACATCGTTCCATTTTCCGATCGACACACTTGTACACGCATCTTCTTTTCTTACCCTCCCCCCCCCTTTTTTTTTTTATTTATTGATTGTAAATCGACATTTAAAAATTCGTTATCATAATTACAGTTAGCGAAAAATGAATTACCTAGGCCAGTGCTGAACTAGTAAAACACTATAATCATTCACGATCTCCCACCCACTCGCTGCATCTTACTGACATCTAAGGTTACCTCTAACCGTTTTTATTCTAGTACATTAGGCAATCTTCACACTTGTACTAAACATTGCACAGTTCAGAATCCTGCATTATATATTTTTTGGGTAGACGTACAATACTAAATTACTGTTAATTGTAGGGATCCCGTTACACGCCCATTGAGGCATATTGAAATATGGTGTTAGGCCCACATTTTCTTGACCATCGGCACACTAGGGATGATGTGGTCAGCATCACGCCGGCTGTTAATTGTAGGGGATCCCAAACTGGGGTATTTTTACCCCAGGGGTACGAGAAGTTTGTCAAAGGGGTACGGGAAAAATTGAATAAGGAGACGTGTTCCTCGGTGCTATCCAAATAAGTCAACCACAGTCGTTAGGGTTAAGATTAAGGTTAGGGTTTAGGGTTCTCCTTAGGATTCTTAATCCTAACCATAACCCTTACCCTTTTTTAATCAGAATCTGAATTTTTTTAATTTTTTTTTTTCAGTCAGTCCAAACACTTAAAATTGCATAGTCCCGCTCACACAAACAGCTCACAGTCACTTCTGTAGACAAATTAAAGTTGAAATGAAAAACAGTTTGCGATTTCATGAAATTTCTTTTTAAAGTTTGTGTTTCGTTTCGTATCCTTTTTGGTGTCTTCTTGATGCCGCTATCTTATACGTCACTTCCATTATTCTATTCGGCTACGTACCAATAGTCTTTATAATCAATCAATCAATACCCTTTAGCTCCCCGAGGAGCATAGGCCTTCAACAAACACATGCCAAGTCTTCCTGTCCTGTGCCATCCGCTCAAGTTCTTTCCATGTTTTCCTCATCATTTTCACCTCTGTATCCAGTTCTCTTCTCCATGTGTTTTTTGGTCTACTTCTGCCTCTCTTTCCCTGTGGATTCCAGAACAAGGACTGCCTTGTAATGCTATCAACAGGTCTCCTCAATGTGTGCCCTATCCATCGTCAGCGTCATCTTCTCAACTCTTGTTCCACTGGCACTTGTCTGGTTCTTGTCATCAATTCCACATTTGTGACTTTGTCATACCATTTCAGTGATTCTATTCTACGCAAGCACCCGTTTATAATAGTCTAGCTTTTTGGTTGTTGTTTTTGTTGCTCTCCATGTCTCAGAGCCATACAATAGGACTGACTTGACATGTGAGGTGAAGATTTTTTCTGTCCGCCGCAGGCGACCTTTGTCTTTACTGACTGTGTGTGGTACACCACTCTGAGTGGAGACCTCCCAGTAACAAAGACTGCTGTGTCCGTCTCAGATTTTGCTCTTTTCCTCAGACCTACGGGTCCTGAGTGTTCCTCTATAAATGCCTTTGTGCAGATGAGGAAGGACATCCCTCGAAACCTTCGGGTATATGACGCTCTGTCCATTTTGGCTGGAATGACGTCTCGATGGTTCGGTGGTTTTATAGCGAATATGAGTACACATGAGGGCAAGTTTGGGCACAATGGGCTAATCACCGTCTGTATGCTCCCACGAAACTCGGACTCAAGTTTGACCCCTACCATCTACTAACCGCCACGACCTACGCACTTCGCATTAACCCTCTGACTTAGTCCTCCGCCCTCTAGGCACCTCGACGACAGAACCTTCTATATAGAAATCTCCCTAAGTTGTATATTATGCGATTCCGTACACAAACATGCTACCTGCCCTGGGGCCTTAGATATGATCCACCCCCCCTGGGTCTATACTAGAAGATGAGCACTCTACACCTCGTTTCGCGGGGTAGAAGATATTCCGATTATGAGATGAGATTTTTTCTGATTGACGTCGAGTGCACTGTAGGCTATGAAATTTCTCTTCTGTTTCTCTATTTGTTTCGGGGTAAACCACTCTACTGCAGAGATTGTTCGCGCTAGACGCCTCTGATTCCAGAAATGAAGCATTATCCCAGTAACAAATACGAGAGCTGGCAGAGCACATGGAAAATAATAACGACCACACCATCCTTGCACTGGCTATGCGCACCCGTTTCGGAAGGTTATTCGATACCCTCAGTAAGGCTCTCCTATCACTATCTGTTGTTTCATTCGTATATAATCATCTCTGTCTGGTCTTGCTACTTCTTTTATTTCTTCTTTACTGAGCAGACATATGCTGATAACTGCCTTTGTGTGTTGTTGTTTATTTTTTTGATGCAATAGATGGCAGGCGACTCTTGCTTTTTTATTCCTTAAAATTTTGATTATCATTGTCTGTCCACTCCGTCTTTAATAAGCTAGCCTCATCCTGATTTCGAGACAGCTCGAGTGGATTTATGTACAGAGAAGTTGAGATTGTTTAGCAAGGACATTAGTTGTTTTTTGGGTTATTTCATATTCTCCTTTTTGGTGTACGCGCCCCCATTGTTGAATTCTCTCTCTCCTCTTCTCTCTACTGAAATTTCTTCTTTTTTTGGCATCGGGTTTTTTTGTGATAATTTCTTTTGCTTTGCTTTTATACTTGTTTCGTTTTTACATTTTTTGGCAGGAGCTCGCCTGCGATCTTTCACGGAGCGCATCGGAATAGTTCAGACGCAAGTAGGAGCGTTTTACCTTGTGTAGCCTGAAGTGCTATGACCAGCAAATTGCCGCCTTTCTCTGTTGTTGTGTTTCTCCATTTCAAAGGGTTGTTACGTGTTTGGAGGTGATCTATAGTAGGAAGAGTTTCTTTATTTTTTGACCGGTCCATATTTCTTGACCTTGGTCGCCTGTCTGGTAAACTGTGCCTGACGAAGGAGTGATTAAACCCTTGACAACTACAACCGTGTTTCCTGTGCACGTGTGCGTAAATTTGTAACACTGAATCTATCAAATTTTGTTATACTCTTTATACGCGAGTAAACGTCGTATATTAATAAGGTGGTTATAGGGTTCTGATCAGTGTTTATAAATTAATAATAAATTCGTTACAGCACCACACGAGGAGGTCGGCGCATAAGGCACGAGAAACGAAAAAAAACCGTGGCTCACTCCAGGTTGTTCGAAATTGTTGACGCCACGGGGTCCTCTTAGACTCTAGCATGCACCTTGTTTTTCCAATCGGTCTCATCAGCCTTCCTCACTATTATTGTTTTTCTTGCCTGAGCTGGGTTTCTCAATTCGAAATAATTGTATCATAAATCTTACCTTTTAGTTTTGTAAAAATTCCTTTTATACCTCTTCCGCTCGCCGAGAACCCAAGTGAGCGCCTTGTAGAATGGTATTCTTGTGTTTTGCATTTTCGTAGGATAATGGATCCTTAAATCAAAAGACCACATTCTTCACGAGGATACCAATACCAGCGTCTTAGGACTTATGATAGTTTGCGGCAGGCTAGATTGTACTAGGAATATTTCTTATTAGATGTCGTATTCGTCTTGATCTTGTGTTCGAATTACTTGAATGTTCTTGGAATTTGATTCATTAAGTTTTCCGAAGACGATGTGTATCTCGAAATGGTATTCAGCTCTGTTGTTCTCCAATGATTTTGTTAGCTTTTCCAACGTCCCATTGAGCCGACAATGTTCACTGAATAACATGTTGAATCTTAACCAGTGACGAAGCTCGGGAAGGGGGTATGGGGGGGAGTGGTAATTGTCACGTATATACAAATAAATTTATTAGTATTGCCAGTTTTATAATACATAGCTCTCAAGATATACGGCTACAGAAAATGAATACTTAACCAAATCCCCCTCTACCCCCCCCCCCCCCGCTAGCTCCCCCCCCAATCTATAAGTTCATATCCCATAAAAAATATGATACGTTAAAACCCCTTCCATGGCAAATAAAGTTCAAAAATCCTACCTCATTTCAAAATATTTCAATAACCGATCTGTACACAACCAAAATACACAACAACAGACAAAACAAAACTAAAACTTACAAAACCACCACATGGACTAACCCCCCCCAAAACCCTAAACACACAACCCAAACTAACCCCCAAAAAACTGAGTCAAAAAACTGCCTAATATAAATTGAAACTTTCACAAAAACTTTCTGTAGTCTTTTTCCCCATACGTTCAAGAATGATATTCAAAGGTCTGCGTTAGAAAAGTTTCATAGACATTTAGTGTTTAGAGGCAATTACCCCCCCCCCCCCCCCTATTGTAACCGCCCCAGATGACACAAATTAATTCTTTATTTGGAGACCTATTCTTAACCGAGTGATTGTCACAAATGGTGTTGAACTTAAAAGATACGCAAAAAGAAAGTGGTATTAGGTGTTGAACTGCCTCAAGAATGCTTACATCATCTGAAGACAGTCAGTCCTGCGAAATCCAGGGGCGGTGTCCCCCAGAATTTTTTCCATATTGTCCATTTTATATCCCAAGAATTGTTCATGGGGGGTATAGTTTTCGTCATAAAACCCAATCAATAGCTATATCCTAAAATAGTAGTGTGGTGACAATAATTACGATCCTTGTTTCAACCCCTGTTGTGTCTAACCTGTAAAAACCATTTCTGTAAGCTTCCTTTAGTTTGTTCGAACACAAACACATCTTGCATTTGGTCATATAGCCGTCTTTTGATTATATTCACAATATATTTTGGTTTGGAAAAAAACCATAGATTGTAAGTATCTTCCCACAGGGCGGCAATGATGCGGCGGTGTATAGACTATCAAAGGCCCTTGTGTGAAAAATCGGACGAAAGGTGATAAGAAGTAAGGCGCTTGCGCTTTCCCCACTGATTCACTCTTTTTCTTCTTATAATTGATCTTAAAGTGTGAATATGTGGACTCAATACATGATCGTTTTGCGGCGCCTGAGTTATTGGCAAGGTGGTTGTGGGTGTTTCATTATTAAAATCAGGTGTTACTTTGTAACCAGTGTTCTTCAAATTATCATCATGAAGAAAACATTTAAATTCAGTATGCCATGTGGCACACTTAGACAACTTGGGTGTATGAGTTTCTTAAAGCTCAGTGTAAGGGTGCATGAGTTTCTCAAAGCTCAGTGTAATGGTGCATGAGTTTCTCAAAGCTCAGTGTAAGGGTGCATGAGTTTCTCAAAGCTCAGTGTAATGGTGCATGAGTTTCTCAAAGCTCAGTGTAAGGGTGCATGAGTTTCTCAAAGCTCAGTGTAATGGTGCATGAGTTTCTCAAAGCTCAGTGTAAGGGTGCATGAGTTTCTCAAAGCTCAGTGTAAGGGTGCATGAGTTTCTCAAAGCTCAGTGTAAGGGTGCATGAGTTTCTCAAAGCTCAGTGTAAGGGTGCATGAGTTTCTCAAAGCTCAGTGTAAGGGTGCATGAGTTTCTCAAAGCTCAGTGTAAGGGTGTATGAGTTTCTCAAAGCTCAGTGTAAGGGTGTATGAAGCAAAGTATGAAGACCACTGCAACGCAACTATTCTGTACATTGACTATGTTTTACCTCATCATTGCTCGCATTTATTTGATTTTTTTTTAAACAGACAAAACATATCTGCAATAAACTTCCAATGGTTTAAAGGGAAAGCAAGGTAATTCAACGTTTATGGTATAAAAAAATACAAAGCAGTTTAATTTACACACGTGATTGTCAGAGCTTCAGCAGAAGGTAAAAAAAACAGACATGGGCGTGGCTAGAGTGGGTAGAGGTTACAGGTTTTATTTGAAATAGCGTTCAGTTTTTTTGTTTGCCTGTGTGCGGTATCACAATTAGGTATATGAAAAGATTGGATTGCGTTTAATATAACATGTTGGTGTGACTCCGGAACAACGCTCAGAGAGTTGGTCACATTTTACACCCATGCCAAAAGAAATCTGAGCGTTTTTTTTTAAAAGTCTATCACGAATTAAAATTACGGCACAGGGTGGAAATTAACTGCGGAGTAAAGTTAGTTGCTTATCCTTTACAGGACGTGGCAATCAACCCCAGCTTTTATTGGCTGTTTGTGATTTTTCTAGGCAATTTTTTTCATTCAGTAGTTTGCCATTGCTTTCTGAATGGTACGGCGCTTATACCATTTTAAAAATCCACACAAAGCGATCTGCTACCAAACCGCCTGCAGCAGGTTTCGAACCTGGTATATCTGGATTATGAAACTGCCTTCATATCCATTAGGCCACAGTAAAAGAGTTAAATAACCACATTTATCTCTCTTATAAAGCTGCCAGTCTGTCACTGCATTCTCTCGTCACAGTTTCTCCCTCAACAACGGGGTTGGAGAAGGCTACGCTACCACCTTGCTACTCTCATGGAGCCGACAGTCTTGTAGCACATGTTCCCCTTCACCATTTTCCCTCCCCGCACCCCACAACATGGGCACGTATTTCTGATTTTCAAATTTGTGTACAGATGACATTTGAGTCTGCAATGACTGGTTCTTAGTTTGAACATTTTCACTTGGTCTCTTCTTGATAATGTATAGTATGGTTCTGCAGTATCGGAGTCTGGCTGTTCCTTATGCCATTTTTCTCTATAATTATTTCTGATATTACTTTTATCTGTTCATATGTAAACTCGTCTTCTGTTTGGATTTTCCTTCCTCCATCTTTGGCAAGTTTATCTGGCAAGTATATGAGACTTTCGAGATGTGGATATAAAGAAGTGTGATGGACGAACTCGGCTGACCCTGAACTTTGTTGTAACTTCTTGTAAAAACGTTTATTCTTTCACGTGGATTCATTAGCTATGAAACTGTTCCACAGAGGGCAAACACGTTTGCTGATTGATATGCTTCTACTGAAAAATCCACCGTCCCCCCAAACATACACTAACATAAACAATCATCAAACGGATTTTCTTAAAACCAAAAACGCCTTACTGGCCACGTATATGAACCTCATTTCCCTAGTATGAGAAAACACAAAAAAACGTAGCAAATAATGGACGAACCAAAACAGGGAGCACCCTGAACCCCCGTTACCAACTTGAAATCCCCGTTTAACACAAAAAGTCCCTTTAATTCCATTTACCTCTTTCTCTGTTTCCCCGCCCACTTTCTTAAACGAGGCGCAAACACGTTAACCAAAACCACACAAAATAGAATATCAAAAAATATCCCGTTTGATAACCCTCCCCCCCTCATCGCATTGTTTTAACTCTGCCCCTTAAAAAATTTGCCCCATCGACATCCCCTCTCCCCCATCTCTTCCAACAATTTTCCGTTTCAGTTATCTTGGAATTAATTTGGCCAGTGGGGGGGTCCCTAGAGGTTGGGGGGTCAAATGCAAACAGGTCTTTCCCGAAACCAAGATCAAAGAGGACGACCCCTGAGGGATTTTCAAGGACGACTTGTTCCGGCCGTTATCCCAGACAGTAGTGGTCCCTAATTCTTTCTCACGCATGTTGCTTGCCGCGAAATTTTTTTATTTTTTTTTTTTTTTTTTTTTTTTCGCAAAAATAAATACAAGTCATAACTCGTTAGGTCATTCTAATTTTCGAGCGAACGGGGAAACCGAAACGTTGTAAAAAAACTGACACTGTTTGATACGATCTGACCCCCTTAAAATCCCTCTTTTCCCTTCATTCGTGCGTTTTCCCGCGTTTCCTTTCTCCTTTTCTTCCTTTCTTTCTTACTTCCGTCTTCCCTCCCCCCCTACCCCCCCCTTCTACTCCTTCCCCTCCCCCCTTCCCTTCGTCTTCTGTACACATTTGAAAACGTGAAAGCGGTCAGATCCCCAGGAACAAGTTCGTGAGATCACAATAAGCTGAGACAAGTGTGTCATATCAAATGTTCCCACTCAATAACTATACATTCTGCTTCTTAGCTCTAAATAGAGCCATGAAGACTGACACGTTATCAGCTGTGGCTGGCCAGACCTTGTAGCAGAAGCACTAGCTTTGAATTGAAAATCTTGTTTAAAAGGATTTTCCCCTGGAATATTTAATATATCAAAATTTGCAGTGTATTCTATTCTGAGTGCAAAGCTGTAATATTATTGTGCGTAAAAGTGACATCAGTGGTCCTCAAAGTTCAGTCATTCTATTTCAATGGAATTTTGTGGTGTGTACACTTTATTTCTGATATTGTTAAACCATCTCGGATGTTCTGTTTTGCTAAATATAATGATCTATCCATTCTATTATGGGTAAAATAAAATGCTTAGCGGTCGTTCACCATTCCATTTCTATCAGTCGGTCGAAGGACCATTTGAAAATCTTGAAGAGCTTGTAATTATTTCCCAGTCTAAGTCTAATCGCTAGTTTCCCTATAGATCCTGTTCCACAATCAACCAGCTCTACTTCGCGGCATAGGAAGTTCTAGTAAATACATAAGTTAACAGAATACACGATATTATTATAGGGCTTGAACGGGAAATTTAATGCTGCGCGCTTGATAATTCGGCTTTCGTAAGTTACAGTCCCTTTCGATTCACTTCACACAGACCTGGTATGAATCCGTAGAATCATATTTATTCCAATCTACAGTCTATAAAGGAGTGGATAAAGAAAATCCATCCGTATGGGACATAACGAGCCATGTTTGGTGTGACACGGCTGTGTGGTCTGTAAAATGGAATTGATACGGGGTGGTCTCTTTTTCAGATTGGGGGAGTCCTTTTTAAGTCGTAGAATTAAATCGAACCAAACACGTGCGGTTCTATCAAACTGTACAGTTTTTAATAGTGGGAGGTCATAGGAATCATGGAAATCAACAAACGGGAACCGTGTACAGATAAACTGGAAGGCATGTGGCAATGCCATTCTTGATTTAACAATTATCAGCTGTTATATAAATAATTTCCAATATTTATAGGATTCTGCTGAGAATACAAACAGCCTAAAAGTAGTTAACCTTTTCCCCTCAAATAGTTTAATAAAACTAACATCAACACACAGCGGTTAAATACAACACAGTTGATAATTTGATC
Source organism: Oreohelix idahoensis (assembly GCA_024509875.1). Taxonomy (NCBI): domain Eukaryota; kingdom Metazoa; phylum Mollusca; class Gastropoda; order Stylommatophora; family Oreohelicidae; genus Oreohelix; species Oreohelix idahoensis. The sequence continues at coordinate 177,308 of JAMPIV010011646.1, forward strand.
CCTAATGTATAACCATAGCAATTAAAAGAGACCACTCCCCCCTTTCTCAGAGCCCTGTCCCGGAACTACATGGTAGATGCCATGGGGATATGAGGACTCCTGGTTTATGCGTAGGGGCCTTAAGAAATATAATAAACCACGAGAACTCTTTGTCTTTCACCCCCCAGTCCCTTGCGATATCAGTGAGTATTTTACCATGTTTACCAACATCCCCCCTCAACACCTACGCAAACCCCATCTGGGCTGAGGACATCGCGGAAGGACTAACAGGTCAATGGGTATGTCAGGGAAAGAGTCCACTTAAAGAGGCTGTTCCTCATTTACCTATAGACTTTTATGAGATCGTCTGCCAGGCTGCATTCAAGGCACAAGTGTTGTGAGATATACCCCAAAAGTCGTGGATCCCACACGTGATTCACATAACCTGCACAGGAAAATTTAACTCTTGAGTTCTAGATTTGCCTTAAACCGTGTTGTTAATTTTCTTTGCCTGAGTAATTAATTTTTCTAAACGGGGATCCCTGCATTTGTTCCAAACAAGGGGGAGTTTCTGCAAATTGGATTAACTCTTGTTTTAAAACCCACACAGGAGTTCCATTTGCTAGTAAAAGTGGAAGTCCAAGCTGGGCATGAAGGGGAACGACCCCCTTTTTTCACCATGTTCTACCCACCACCCCCCATGGAGTACCTAACTCCTTTGTTAACGTGTAACCTCTATACACTGAGGAATAAGCCCCAAAACAACTTTCCACTGGTAGGCTAACTCGCAGGTATCCCACGCTAGTGTTCCCTCCATTGAACCCCTATTCTCTGGGGACCTGGGGTTCGTGCTTTGTCTAATAAAGCCGGACTGTAGTGGGCCCTTAGTCTCGATGTACCAAGTCTTCCTATCACCCCGCCCCAAAATGGTCGTGCTTATTTCATTCGTGTTAACTAACATTTGCTGTACTTAATAATTATGTAATTACCATGATTATTTGTTAGGGCGGACCATGATGTTTAAGTGAAATAAAACATCACATTTCATAATTATCATTTAGTCTGTGTGTTGGAAGATACCCACAGACCCCCACTTTCCCCTATTAGTTTTAATATAGTTTTGTATCTACATCGTCTGTGTGTGTGAAAAAACACCAAATCGGTCGTGCAGGAGATGTTGTCTGGAAAACTGGCAAATAAGCTGTTTGACCAGGAGAGCGTCAAGAAGAAGATTGAGAGAGAAGCGATTTTGTCGTAAATAAGTCTGTCTTTATTACCTGGAAGCACACACCACGCGTGCGTGAAGCAACTGATAAATATTTAAATTGGATCATTAACATTTTCTATCACTGAGCTACTTTCCATCATCATTTTCCACTCTAACCGTACTGGGACCACTAGTTCTAAAACTCTTTTCTCTCAAAATAAATTTACGACAATATTAGCTGGCTCGTCCAGATTAGTTGGAGATTCTAGTTGATGCTACACATATTGGGGTGGGCTGGTTCTGGGATTTTGACTACATTTGAGGCAATCGTATAGCCGGGGTTAAACAAGATATTTTGAGACTGTTGTAGTCTGGGTCTAACTAGGTAGAGTGTGAATGAATTTGTCTTGGTGATTTTAAATTTTGATAAATATAATAAATATACTGTACACACCTAGACGATAACCGTTCTTTAAGTATTTTTTGGTTGTCCACCAGCATATTTACCAGGTGAATTCTAATGTTTTTCTCTCTCCACAGCAGTAGAAAAGTACAGATAAACAAAAATCTTGATTTGCTATTTTTTTATGTTAAGCTCTCGTGGAGGAGATAAATTTTTTCAAAAATTCTTTTCATTTCTCTTTTATAAGATGTTGCAGTCCACTGTGCGTCTCATTTCCTTTTACTGGTCACTTAAGGTTACTTTGTAAGTGTTAAAGAAGGTGAGCTAATAGGCTAACTAAGGACGGCTTTGTTTCTGATTGTTTTAAAAATTAGTTAACAACGTCACATCCTCAATGTAATGATGACTTTAGTGACGAGTATCACAAGTTGTATTGTCAGAGTGGATTTGAGGAAAAATTTTAGGGGAAGGAAAAATTTTTTTTTTTTTTTTTTCTTTTAAATTGTTTTAATTTAAATTTTTCTATACTGTTAGTAAAAGTAGATTTTTTTCCAGTGTAACTTACCATTTTTAGTGGCCATAGTCGGCTTTCGGTTTAGAGGCCTTAATTTGCCAGATAAAATAGCAGCGATAAGTTTGCACAGTACAGAGTTAGGGGTTAACACAGGGGGTGCCTGGGTATGGGAGATGGTAACTTGTGGTTTTTTTCTCGTAGTGAAAATTTTTCGCCTTTGCTTTACTAGGTTCTTGCTTTTCTTTCTTTTTTCGTGGCAGGGAGGCTTAAAGGAGTTTTCTTGAGGCTTCGAAAGAGGTGTTTGCAGGAAGCTGTGCCTCAACACGTTTATTCAATCACATCCAGCGTTCTGATCATTGGAATATTGACGCGGGAGAGAGCATTAGGAAGCTGAGATGAATTTTGAGGCAACAGAGGCCAAGGGGACTCAGGGAACTAGACACAGAAAGCTGCGAAGTCTGTTTATCATCATACAGGTAACTTTTCAAAGGTATGACGCGAGGAACAGAGAGGGCAGAAGCTAGGAAGAAAGAAGCGGACGATCGTTTTTTGGGAGCAGAAGAAAATTGAGGCAGAGCATGGAACGCCCGCCAGGGAAAGAGAGAAGAGAGACAAACAAGGAAAGAGGGCATGTAATAGCTAGCGTCTTATGTCTCAGGCTTAGAGAGTCGGAGGTGCCTCTCACATTCAACAAATAACGGAGAGCTCGTCATCTTCTGCCCCAGTCTCAAAAAATGGGATCGTCTTCACAGCACTCAGGTCTGCCACAATTAACTCGGCTGGCTAGGTCGTTTTCTTTAGAATCTTTTCCCCCCCCCCCCTCAACGCCCCCTCCCCCTCCCCCTCGCCTACCCTAACGAATAAAATTGACTGCTACCTAAAAAAATATTCGAGAGACTCGCGAATCTTTATGGGTTTAGAGAGTACCCGCTGGGCGCTCAAACTTGTCAACGTCCACTGGAAATGCAATTGCTATATGAACGTGTAGGCAAACACAAGGCGGGGACCGTATTCAAAACATGATTAACGACATGTTAGAAAAGGGCTTACTAAAATAAAACTTACTAACAGCAGTTTGAGATGTGACTGCCCGAAAGTTTCTGCAGTTTTGTTCAGGAAAGCAGACGAAAAGGAGAGCACGGGGGAAAACATTTTTTTGTTTTTTCCGCCAAGTTCTTCTCTCACGATCCTCACGGGGTTTTATCTTGACCAAAGGTGCATTGAATATATATGTCCTAAGACCTCTTCAATCATCAAGAGATGAGGGACTAACCCACCGAACTTTGTCTTTTACTTTACTTAGTATATATTTGGTTTAGTCTTGCAGTCAGAAGATTAAATGGTAGGTGCCACTTTGTCGAATGAAACACGTAGATTATTGTTTGGCTTGCACAAGGGGGCAGTTCAGGCTTGAAGGACATACGAAGTAAGCACAATTAAGGGGCCGCAAGAAACGCTTATAGCAGGCAAGGGCCAACTTGGCCGACTCTTTTCCCCCGCTCTAAACGTAAAATCGCCACGATGCTGAGCCAATCTCGAAAACAGGAATCTAGAAAAAAAGCAGGGCCATTCCTAATCCTTTGCTGTTCTACCACTTCCCTCTCAACATTATAAAAGACCCACCGAGAATCTAATGAAAAAGAAGATACCAAAATCACCCCTAGAAACCCTCACCAGGGCGAAAAATATATCGAAATTCTACAACAAAACACAGAATACCCCCTCAAACTAACAATTCTGATCAACCCACCAAGCCTTACGGTGGCATGCGGGCGGCACACCTATGTCAAGGAAAAAGGGAATAGGACCCCACCTACACCTAGGGACGACTGTTCCAAGGCAAACATAACCGGTGCAAAACAGCAGTTGGATGTTTTCATACAGCCTTCGAAAGGTAGAGTCAAATGTCAGTGATTCTACCTGAGTGGGGTCTCGACACTGAGGGGACTCGAGAACTGTAATTTTGAACGGTACCTCTCACTACTTGTCTTTTACCAATGGAACTGTAAGATTTTGATTGTATTGTCGTGGGGGCACCTAGGGAGGGGGGGGGTCAGGGGGGGGTGGAGGGGGGGGTCAAATTAGGGGGGAGTTTTCAGGGAAGTGATGGGTTAGGGGGGGGACGCTGGGGGGGGGGACACTTGGTAGAAATGGCCTTGGGGTTTTGGGGGGGCGTTGGGGAGGAAGGGGGGGGGGCGGCCATAATGGAATGGTACCAGTCAACGATCTACCCTTGTCCTCTCTGGACACTGGATTAAGATATGTGTTTTCATTGTTTGGGACTAAGGGAGCCGATTGTGGCTCCGGTAACCACAAGGAGGGCAAGCAAGAAGGACTGAGGGAGCACAGCGCCAAACTGTATGAGGGTTTTGAGGACTGTAGGACGCACGCAAACAAAAGGACCCTACTCTGGCCGCCTCTGCTTTAGAAATATGCATGGCTATGGACCCCAGATTGTCAACAGGAGACATCTATTTCTTAGCGATGGTTGTAATTGATTATTCGTAGAACGGGAACACCCGGACACGGGGAATAAACCAGCTCCTAGTACCGACGCAGTAACAGAAAACCAGATCTTAGGTATGGGGGCACTCTCATCTTCCCTTTAGCGGAAAAAGATGGGACAAAACGCGCTATTGTGCAGCGAATAAATAACCACAAGAGGGGCAAGCCAAGAAGGAGAGGGGACCTGACATTGCCTCCAGAACTATGTTGCCGAGGAAAGTGAACTGAAGAGAGGACGCCACACAAAAAGGACCCTACATCTGGCGGCCCTGCAGTACCTAAAAAAAAAAAAGAACGTGCCCATGTCGTAAGGACCCCCAGACACAACGGTTGCTGGTCGACATTATATTCTTTTTCTAAGGATGGTGACGTGTATCGATCGTAAAAACTTGGCAACCCGGGACCATTCGGGGACATTAGTAACCAGCAACCCAGTAAGCCGTACCGCTACCAGAAACCAGGAAAAAAAGGATCTTCGCCAGGAAGCCCTTGGGGCACTTTCTAATTTTCGCTCTTGTACTCGGGCTCTCTTTAGAACCTTTCTTACACACTTGATTTAGTCGTACACATGCAGGAATGGAAAAGAAAAAAAAAACGGTGAAACGAGGCGGGGCGCACATCTGGATATTCAGCCGAATTTAGACAAAAAGGTTTCACTACTTTGGGGCGTGGCCAGGAAATGAACTCTACTTGACACGTTGTCAGGTCCGGGACGTGATAAGATCCTCGAGCTGCGAACCGTTTAGTGCCAGAACGGTAGCCAACCCCAAGGCAACTTGACGAGAACACCGCACCATCCCAGTACCTATGGGGCAAATGCCAATAGTAGGGACTGGAATGGAGTGAGCCCAGGACATGACGGGGGGGACCCTTATGAAGAACGGGTTGCTTCCGACACATTATGGGTCCAGACTGGAAAAGACCAAATGTGAAGGAACTAGGTTTCAATAACCTGACCTTAGTTGAGGGGGGGGGACTTGCAGCTGAGGTGGGGCCGAAGCCGTACCCGCTACCGCAATGGCATCTAATGGATCCAGCAGCATAGCATGTCGTTGGCTAGAACGAGAAGCCTTGTGCAAGCATTGTGTTTTTTTTACAGAACGGTTGGGATTCTTCCTCAATTCAAGTTTGAACGGACAATGGATCCCAATAACCTCCGTAGCCTGTTTCTTAATAGATCTGCAAGGAGATTATCTTTAAGATCTTGAGGTGCCAAACATAACCTCCGACACAAGTCCCTACCATCCGGCCGGGGAAATGGTCGTGACCGTTTTTTTAACGGTACCCCCGCGATAAATGCTGGGGTCGTGGGAACGTTTTTTAGAAAAAACGGTAAAAAACGAAACCACCAAGACCATGATGTTTACGTAAGACTGGCTGGAAAATCCAGGAGAAAAACCGGAAGACTGGGACTCAAAACAATATATGTTGCTATATCGGAACTGCCCTTAATTCGCCTACCAGAGGAGGTACCCGCCAAGCGTCTACGCAGGTTTGTTTTGCGCCCCAGCCTACTTTTACTTTTACCTTTGGCAGACCTATTAAAGGGGCCATAGAAAGCTAGAAGCCTTACTTCTATAGAAAGAACCCTTTACTTCGGGTCCTCTGACAGACCAGATCTAAGGCAGACGAGACAGTCGTCTCTGCAAGCAAGTATGGTTAAACGTATCTGAGTTGAGCCTTAAGCGGAAAGGGGCTAAAGCTAGGATGGGATCTAGCTAACTACCTAACCTTAAGAAAGCCCGTTTCCGCCCCCGCGCCCCGCGCTTTAAAAATTACTAAAAGATACAACAAAGCTGCAAAAGAGAGAGAACTACAACCCGGGGAGAAAGTCCTATTGCTACTTCCAACCGGAAGCAATAAACTTCGCATCGGATGGCAAGGACCGTTTACCGTCCTTAAAAAGATCTCACGTACCAACTACAAGATCTCCACCAAAGGAAAGGAGAAGGTCTTCCACATAAATCTGCCAAAGAAATATTTGGAAAGACCGGTGCCATCCTCCGAGCATCTCCTGGCTGTCGCCATAGCAACGGAAGACGAGGAAGATGATGATGGTTGCATGGAGTATCCACTGCAACCCACAGAATCCTTTAAAGATGTCAAGTTCGGCGACAATCTCTCACCAGAAGAACAAACAGAAACCAGGGCTCTACTAAAACAGTACAGTGCAGTCTTAACGGATGTACCTGGTCGAACAAATCTCATTGAATTTGATATGAAATTAACAAACGAGACCCCTGTTCAAACCAGAGTTTACCCCATCCCGTACGCTAAAGCTGATGCACTTCATGGAGAAATAGACAAGCTGCGTCAGGCAGGAATTATCAGTGAGTCTACATCTCCTTACAGCTCGAGTGTAGTGCTGTTGCAGAAGCCCAATAAGGAAGTTCGGCTGTGCATTGATTACAGGTTGCTAAACGCGGTAACGGAATTCCAGCCCGAACCTCTCCAAACTGTTTCTGAGTTGTTCACCAAGCTCAGCAAAGCAAAGATCTTCTCCAAGATTGACCTCAGCAAAGGTTATTATCAAATACCAGTCAAGGAGGAAATTAAACCTTTGTTAGCTTTCAGCACTAGTGAAGGACATTACACATTTAACGTGATGCCGTTCGGTTTGCATAACGCACCAGGAGTGTTCACCAGGATGATGAGGAAGCTACTACAACCTTTGCAAAGTCCCCATATCCATAATTTCATGGATGACATCTTAATTGCATCGGAAACCTATGAAGAACATATTGCTACGGTTGCTATGCTCCTCAGGAGACTACAGGAAACGGGTCTCACAGCCAGACCTAGCAAATGTCTCATCGGGTTTGAACAGTTAGACTTCCTGGGGGCACACTATTTCTCACGGATGCAGTTGGCCTATTAAGAAGAACGTGGAGAAAATAATGGCAAAAAGCAAAAAAAGACCCCGAACGAAAGAAGAAAGACGTACGTTCCATCTTCCTATTCATATCGCTATGTGCATACTATCATCAGATATCAAAAGTAGACATTCCAGGAAAACTTCAACGGACTGACGGCTACCTCTGACTCTGGACCCCTCACAAAGAAAGGTTTGTTCCTGATAAGGTCATCATATGGGATCTAATATATGAAAAAGTGCGAACACGCGTATAGCTAGCTACATTATGAAAGGAACAGTTGGGTCTTTTGTCTGTCTATGCATACCCCCGCTCATTTTGAGGTTTGCCCTGACCCTATCAAGAAACTCCTTTTTTGTACTGAGAGTACTGACGCCGTCAGGGTCAGGGGCAAATCGGGTCAACACGGGCTTTCAAGCCGATGATGACAGTGACCTGGAACATCGCTATTATTTGTGACCAGTTGCCCCCTATGGCAGTCGGAAATTAAATAAAGCGGAACGGAACTACAGCGTAGTTTAAAGAAAGGGAATGTCTCCCCCCTTGCCCCTCTGATTGACGGAGTATCAGACGAATCGCTCCAACATCATGAGTTTCCTTTATGGTACATCTTATCACGGTGCATGAGCGACCACAACACGCCTCCGTTTTTGCATTTTCTTTAGTTTGTGGTGCCCCAAATATAAAGATAAATTTTTTTAAAAAACGTAAATTAAAACGCAAGGATCACAAAGCGGTTGGGCTGGGCCTCCCTTTTTTCCTTTTTAAGCATTTATAAATTTTTCCTTCAAAAATTGAGGAGACACCAATATTTTCCCATCCGGGAAGGACCAGAAAAAAAATTTAGTCCCCGGGGGCCCTGATGAATTCCCCTTATTTAGAAAACTGTGAAACTACAAAAAAGGACAAAGAGGAGGAAAGGTGAAAAGAAACAAACTCTTAACCCAAAACCATTATCCAAAAAGTGTTACAGATCAGAGGCAGCCACATTTTTATTCAAATCCCGTCCCCCCATCAATCCAAAAAACCATGAAAAAAAAACACAGTTTTTTTTTTTTCACTCCCTCATAATCAGAGGGACGAAAATGTTTTAGTTGATGGACGTATTTTCCCGTCCGGCTTGAAGGAAGGGGACGAATTAGTTTGTATGGACAGAACTAAAAAAAAACTGAGCTGACCCTTGGTTAACTTGGGTTTTTAACTTCTTTTATTCATGTAAAAACATTGGAATTGTCTTTCCCACGATGGATACAGTTAGCTATGAAACCCTATGATGTTTGCCACAGAGGGCAAAAGGAACCCACGTTTTTCTTGAAATGATTGAATAAATGGCGAAAAGTTGATTGAAACCTTATCGTTGATTTCTGGTTTCCATCGGCATTGATTAAGGAGAGATTAAATCAACGCCCCCTAACAGAATCTCTGAACAATCATCAGGCAGTTATATTAATAAATTTGTGCCAGTGGGTGGGGGTGGGGGAGGGGGGGGGGGGGGGGGGGGGGGGGGGGGGGGGGGGTGGTGGGGTGTGGTGGGAGGGGGGGTGAGGTGGGGGGGGTGGGGGGGGGGTGGGGGGGGGGGGGGGGGGGGGAGGGGAGGGGAGGGGGATGGGGGTGCGGGGGGGGGGGGGGGGAGGGGAAGGGTGGGAGGGGGGGGGGGGGGGGGGGGGGGGGGGGGGGGGGGGGGGAGGGGGGGGGGGGGGGGGGGGGGGGGGGGGGGGGGGGGGGGGGGGGGGGGGGGGGGGGGGGGGGGGGGGGGGGGGGGGGGGGGGGGGGGGGGGGGGGGGGGGGGGGGGGGGGGGGGGGGGGGGGGGGGGGGGGGGGGGGGGGGGGGGGGGGGGGGGGGGGGGGGGGGGGGGGGGGGGGTGGGGGGGGGGGGGGGGGGGGGGGGGGGGGGGGGGGGGGGGGGGGGGGGGGGGGGGGGGGGGGGGGGGGGGGGGGGGGGGGGGGGGGGGGGGGGGGGGGGGGGGGGGGGGGGGGGGGGGGGGGGGGGGGGGGGGGGGGGGGGGGGGGGGGGGGGGGGGGGGGGGGGGGGGGGGGGGGGGGGGGGGGGGGGGGGGGGGGGGGGGGGGGGGGGGGGGGGGGGGGGGGGGGGGGGGGGGGGGGGGGGGGGGGGGGGGGGGGGGGGGGGGGGGGGGGGGGGGGGGGGGGGGGGGGGGGGGGGGGGGGGGGGGGGGGGGGGGAGGGGGGAGGGGGGGGGGGGGGTGGGGGGGGGGGGGGGGGGGGGGGGGGGGGATGGGGGGGATTGGGGGGGTGGGGGGGGGGGGGGGGGGGGGGGGGGGGGGGGGGGGGGGGGGGGGGGGGGGGGGGGGGGGGGGGGGGGGGGGGGGGGGGGGGGGGGGGGGGGGGGGGGGAGGGGGGGGGGGGGGGGGGGGGGGGGGGGGGGGGGGGGGGGGGGGGGGGGTGGGGGGGGGGGGGGGGGGGGGGGGGGGGGGGGGGGGGGGGGGGGGGGGGGGGGGGGGGGGGGGGGGGGGGGGGGGGGGGGGGGGGGGGGGGGGGGGGGGGGGGGGGGGGGGGGGGGGGGGGGGGGGGGGGGGGGGGGGGGGGGGTGGGGGGGGGGGGGGGGGGGGGGGGGGGGGGGGGGGGGGGGGGGGGGGGGGGGTGGGGGGGGGGGGGGGGGGGGGGGGGGGGGGGGGGGGGGGGTGGGGGGGGGGGGGGGGGGGGGTGGGGGGGGGGGGGGGGGGGGGGGGGGGGGTGGGGGGGGGGGGGGGGGGGGGGGGGGGGGGGGGGGGGGGGGGGGGGGGGGGGGGGGGGGGGGGGGGGGGGGGGGGGGGGGGTGGGGGGGGGGGGGGGGGGGGGGGGGGGGGGGGGGGGGGGGGGGGGGGGGGGGGGGGGGGGGGGGGGGGGGGGGGGGGGGGGGGGGGGGGGGGGGGGGGGGGGGGGGGGGGGGGGGGGGGGGGGGGGGGGGGGGGGGGGGGGGGGGGGGGGGGGGGGGGGGGGGGGGGGGGGGGGGGGGGGGGGGGGGGGGGGGGGGGGGGGGGGGGGGGGGGGGGGGGGGGGGGGGGGGGGTGGGGGGGGGGGGGGGGGGGGGGGGGGGGGGGGGGGGGGGGGGGGGGGGGGGGGGGGGGGGGGGGGGGGGGGGGGGGGGGGGGGGGGGGGGGGGGGGGGGGGGGGGGGGGGGGGGGGGGGGGGGGGGGGGGGGGGGGGGGGGGGGGGGGGGGGGGGGGGGGGGGGGGGTGGGGGGGGGGGGGGGGGGGGGGGGGGGGGGGGGGGGGGGGGGGGGGGGGGGGGGGGGGGGGGGGGGGGGGGGGGGGGGGGGGGGGGGGGGGGGGGGGGGGGGGGGGGGGGGGGGGGGGGGGGGGGGGGGGGGGGGGGGGGGGGGGGGGGGGGGGGGGGGGGGGGGGGGGGGGGGGGGGGGGGGGGGGGGGGGGGGGGGGGGGGGGGGGGGGGGGGGGGGGGGGGGGGGGGGGGGGGGGGGGGGGGGGGGGGGGGGGGGGGGGGGGGGGGGGGGGGGGGGGGGGGGGGGGGGGGGGGGGGGGGGGGGGGGGGGGGGGGGGGGGGGGGGGGGGGGGGGGGGGGGGGGGGGGGGGGGGGGGGGGGGGGGGGGGGGGGGGGGGGGGGGGGGGGGGGGGGGGGGGGGGGGGGGGGGGGGGGGGGGGGGGGGGGGGGGGGGGGGGGGGGGGGGGGGGGGGGGGGGGGGGGGGGGGGGGGGGGGGGGGGGGGGGGGGGGGGGGGGGGGGGGGGGGGGGGGGGGGGGGGGGGGGGGGGGGGGGGGGGGGGGGGGGGGGGGGGGGGGGGGGGGGGGGGGGGGGGGGGGGGGGGGGGGGGGGGGGGGGGGGGGGGGGGGGGGGGGGGGGGGGGGGGGGGGGGGGGGGGGGGGGGGGGGGGGGGGGGGGGGGGGGGGGGGGGGGGGGGGGGGGGGGGGGGGGGGGGGGGGGGGGGGGGGGGGGGGGGGGGGGGGGGGGGGGGGGGGGGGGGGGGGGGGGGGGGGGGGGGGGGGGGGGGGGGGGGGGGGGGGGGGGGGGGGGGGGGGGGGGGGGGGGGGGGGGGGGGGGGGGGGGGGGGGGGGGGGGGGGGGGGGGGGGGGGGGGGGGGGGGGGGGGGGGGGGGGGGGGGGGGGGGGGGGGGGGGGGGGGGGGGGGGGGGGGGGGGGGGGGGGGGGGGGGGGGGGGGGGGGGGGGGGGGGGGGGGGGGGGGGGGGGGGGGGGGGGGGGGGGGGGGGGGGGGGGGGGGGGGGGGGGGGGGGGGGGGGGGGGGGGGGGGGGGGGGGGGGGGGGGGGGGGGGGGGGGGGGGGGGGGGGGGGGGGGGGGGGGGGGGGGGGGGGGGGGGGGGGGGGGGGGGGGGGGGGGGGGGGGGGGGGGGGGGGGGGGGGGGGGGGGGGGGGGGGGGGGGGGGGGGGGGGGGGGGGGGGGGGGGGGGGGGGGGGGGGGGGGGGGGGGGGGGGGGGGGGGGGGGGGGGGGGGGGGGGGGGGGGGGGGGGGGGGGGGGGGGGGGGGGGGGGGGGGGGGGGGGGGGGGGGGGGGGGGGGGGGGGGGGGGGGGGGGGGGGGGGGGGGGGGGGGGGGGGGGGGGGGGGGGGGGGGGGGGGGGGGGGGGGGGGGGGGGGGGGGGGGGGGGGGGGGGGGGGGGGGGGGGGGGGGGGGGGTGGGGGGGGGGGGGGGGGGGGGGGGGGGGGGGGGGGGGGGGGGGGGGGGGGGGGGGGGGGGGGGGGGGGGGGGGGGGGGGGGGGGGGGGGGGGGGGGGGGGGGGGGGGGGGGGGGGGGGGGGGGGGGGGGGGGGGGGGGGGGGGGGGGGGGGGGGGGGGGGGGGGGGGGGGGGGGGGGGGGGGGGGGGGGGGGGGGGGGGGGGGGGGGGGGGGGGGGGGGGGGGGGGGGGGGGGGGGGGGGGGGGGGGGGGGGGGGGGGGGGGGGGGGGGGGGGGGGGGGGGGGGGGGGGGGGGGGGGGGGGGGGGGGGGGGGGGGGGGGGGGGGGGGGGGGGGGGGGGGGGGGGGGGGGGGGGGGGGGGGGGGGGGGGGGGGGGGGGGGGGGGGGGGGGGGGGGGGGGGGGGGGGGGGGGGGGGGGGGGGGGGGGGGGGGGGGGGGGGGGGGGGGGGGGGGGGGGGGGGGGGGGGGGGGGGGGGGGGGGGGGGGGGGGGGGGTGGGGGGGGGGGGGGGGGGGGGGGGGGGGGGGGGGGGGGGGGGGGGGGGGGGGGGGGGGGGGGGGGGGGGGGGGGGGGGGGGGGGGGGGGGGGGGGGGGGGGGGGGGGGGGGGGGGGGGGGGGGGGGGGGGGGGGGGGGGGGGGGGGGGGGGGGGGGGGGGGGGGGGGGGGGGGGGGGGGGGGGGGGGGGGGGGGGGGGGGGGGGGGGGGGGGGGGGGGGGGGGGGGGGGGGGGGGGGGGGGGGGGGGGGGGGGGGGGGGGGGGGGGGGGGGGGGGGGGGGGGGGGGGGGGGGGGGGGGGGGGGGGGGGGGGGGGGGGGGGGGGGGGGGGGGGGGGGGGGGGGGGGGGGGGGGGGGGGGGGGGGGGGGGGGGGGGGGGGGGGGGGGGGGGGGGGGGGGGGGGGGGGGGGGGGGGGGGGGGGGGGGGGGGGAAAACGGGTTGGGGTGGGGGGGGGGTAAAATCTGGGGGGGGTGCCCCCGAGGAGGGGGGTGGGAGACGTCAACCGACGAATCAACTTAGAGTAGCTATGCGAATCACGTGTTACATAGATAGACCAGACTTGAAGGATTTTACGGGGAGACCATTAATGAGCTGGTCATCAGAAGACAGTTGTAGTCGTCCTACTCACATATAGAAAAGCATGTTTCTTTCTCAGTGTTTCTACATGGTAATTGCGTTTGCCGCTAATAAGGATTCGCGTCACGCTGTATTCGATCACTTATTGAACCGAGCGAGTACGTTTGTAACCGAAACGGGGCAAGCAACGAACGGAGATTATACGAAGGTTAGCCAGGGTGCGGGATTCTTTCTTAATTTCTTAAGCTTTTGGCCGGTCCCTTGTCTGGCGGGTCAGATATCCCCAAAAGTTCGTGAGATCAAATAATCTGTCAAGAGTTACCGAAATTGTTAGATGAATCCATGTCCCACTCAACTTACATTCCATTTTAGCTAATAGTCAGGGTCAGTTAACCACAATGAAGACGTAGGACATACGATGTTATCTCTCGCAATGGCCAGGACCTTTACAGACGAAGGAATTTATAATTAATGAATTCAGTTAAGTCCTAGTTTTATAGATGTGTGTTTTTAACCACTAGAATTCGCGCAGTGTTTATTAAATACATAATTAAATACTCGAGTGTATTATAGGCTTAACGGGAAATTTATCGCGCTTGATTTTTCGGTATGTTACATGTCTTTTTTTCTTTCACACAGAGTGATCGTACCTGCGGTCCCAGCTAAATAAAGAAAGAAATAAAGAAATCATCCTATAAACTTCCAGTCATATTGAAGAAACATTTCTTTCAAAATATAATCTTGTGGCGGTCCTTGCGACCTAGCTGTCAGAATTAAATGAAATAAAGCCCACCCAAGAACATTTTAAAGAATAATCATCAAATTACCCTTACAAACCTGTAAGATAAACTGGAAGGTACTCATCGCCAGTAGCGATATCATATTTACTGTTTACTGTGAGAGAGTACATATTTTCCTGACTGTGACAGCCTAGTAGTTTTTTTCCTCAATTGGATTTAATAAAACTATCATCACACATTGAAGGAATTTTACCATAGCGGAGGATTAAAAGAGACCACTTCATTTTCACCCCTGTGCCGAACTGTGTTAGTGCCATCCCATAGACTCCTTATATATATATAATAAAAACACGAGAACTCTTAGTCTTCAAGTCTTGCGATAAGTGAGAATATTTGTTACCAACAAACCCTCGCAAACATCTGGGGCGGGACATCGAAGGACTAGACAGTTCATATGACAAAAGATTACTTGCTGTTTTTATATACTTTTTATGGATCGTCTGAGGCTGCATTCGGTAAGTGTGTGAGTATATGAGTGTGGATCCTCACGCGTGTGTATGAATGACAGGAAATTTAATCGTTTTCTTTTGTAAACCTGTTGTTAACTTTCTTGCCTAGTAAGATAATTTTTCTGTATTCCCTGCATTGTTCCTTTAAGGGGGAGTTGCTAATTGGTTAACTCTGTTTAAAAACCCCCTCCTTTCCATTTGCTTAGTAAAGGGAAGAACAGCTGGGAAGAACAGGTTTTTTTTTTCTATCACCTATACCTAACTTTGTAACACCTCTTTCAGAGTAATTAACTTCACTGTTAGGCTAACGTACCTATGTTCCTGATATTATCTATCTCTGGACTGGGTTTGTCTTTGTCTAATAAGCGGGAAGGGCTTAGTCGATACCAATCTTCTTCACCCCTCCCAAATTTGTTATTTGCATTTGTGTACTTATGATAATTTATGTAATACCTGATATTTGTTAGTGATTGATGTTTAAAGTGAATAAAATCACATAAACTCATTTAGTTCTGTGTGTTGGATATACCCACAGCCCAACTTTTCCCCTATTCGTTTAATATAGTTTGTATCTACATCGTCTGTGTGTGTGAAAAAACACCAAATCGGTGTGCGTGCAGATGCGAGTCTGGAAAACTGGCAAATAATTGTTTGACCAGGAGAGCGGAAGAGAAGATTGAGAGAAGCGATTTGTCGTAAATAAGTCTGTCTTTACTCTCCTCCAGCACGCTGTGAAGCAACTATTTAATATCTATATTTTCTATCACTGAGCTTTCCATCATCATTTTCCACTCTAAACCGGACCACTATTTCTAAGACTCTTTTCTCTCAAAATAAATTTACGACAAGAAGCATGGGGCGTATCTCGTGGAAAGAGAAGAAAACAAATAAGGACGTACTAGAAAATCTAGGTATGAACAGAGAACTAATGAAGGAGATCAAAATTAGGAAGCTAAAATATTTTGGCCACACAAAAACACATAACACCTTGCAGAAGACCATAATAGAAGGGAGAGTTGAAGGCAAACGTGCAAGGGGAAGACAGCGCTATAAGTGGGAAGATAACATCAAGAGATGGACAGGAAAGAGTCAATCAGAGTGCACCAACAAGACAAGAGACATAAGACGGAGATCCATTATAGCTGACCTTCGCTGTGGAGATAGCACCTGATGATGATGATCTCATATCCATATATTTTGCACTGGGCATGGTTCCACTGTACTTTTAATTTTTTTTTTAAATTCGTAGCTGGTTTTCATTAGTACTTCTTCCAGGTTGTCTAATTCATTGTTTTATTGATCCTGATGACTGTAATGACTGATAGTGAGTCTGTGAGGAGCATTATCTTGTCTATAGCCAAATCTTTATTTTCCCATGATGGTAACTGCACCTGTTTTTAATGCTTCTGCCTCGGTTTTAAATTTTGGAGATCAACGAGTGTTAAATCATAGAGTGAATCTAGAAAGCTGATAATTAATTTAGGTAATCTACTGGTGAATACGCCGGTTTAATGTTGATGATGAAGACAGTAGACTGGTGACCACCATGTTGGCCTTATACGCGGAGTGTCGCTTCGAGTTGGATAAACAAATTTTGTTGGATTTTATTTGTAAGTCAGCTTTAGTGTGTGTCGAGCGTTATTATTGACAAAGCTGGACATAGGTTTAGGACCAGGTTAAGGCTAGCTGTTTGACAAAGCTCGAAACAGGGTTGGGAGTAGGTTAAGGCTCGCTGTAGCGTACATATGGATAGCCACTCGGGCAGCATGAAGCAACATGGCGGAAGCAGTTTACTGTGGAATCTGTCTACCCAGTTCAAGCTGTTTTTAAAACCGTACAGGGGATTCACAAAACAAAACAAAATACATTCAATCAAAACGGCTCATACAATTACATTGTTTCGTTCATACAAACAGCACCACAGTCATTTCTGTAGATACAAAGTTGAAATAAAGATAAGTGAAACGAGTTCGAAACGTCCTTAACAAGTTAATTCAGAGACGCAGGATTAAGGAGTAAGGATTAGGGTCAGGTTTATTAATCAGTTGAAATGAACATTTTGGAACGTGTGTTAGATACGGCGCTATAAAAGAATTCAGGATTAAAATGAAAAAAGTAGGTAGTGTTCTTTGGTGTCATACAAAAAAATTGTCGATATCGGTGGGGTTAGCATTAAGGTGATAACTGGATCCTAAACCTAATCCTAACCCTTACCACTTTTTACTGCGTCTCTGAATTCTTTGTTAAGGCCGTATCAAACAGACGGCCCACTATGCTTCATTTCAACAGAATTCAGAAACGCAGCAAACAGGGGTAACGGTTAAGGTTAGGTGTAGGATTCATAACCTTACGCCGTAACCTTAATCGTAAACAGTAGGAATCATAACCCTAAACCCTGGCCTTAATCGTAAACCATAGGAATCATAATCCTAAACCCTAGCCTTAATCGTAAACCTTAGGAATCATAACTCTATACCCTAGACTTAATCCTAAATCTTAGGAATCATAAACCTAAACTCTAGCCTTAATCGTAAACCTTAGCAATCATAACCCTAAACCTAGACTTAATCCTAAACCATAGCAATCATAACCCTATACCCTAGCTTTAATCGTAAACCAAACGACGTGGGCGACTTTTTGGGATGGTATTGAACATTCGTTCCACCGTTTTTCATTTTAACCTGAGATTATTCATACATTTTGGTGATTAACGTATGTTAGTTCATAGAGTGATTGTATATAGAAAGGTGACCATTACGTTAGGTAATCTACTAGTCACGTGCTGGCCTTCAAAGCAGGTATACACTGTTTAGACACCTGGCTTGGCCATGTCCGCCGAATGGAAGATGGTTGTATCCCGAAAGATATCTTCTACGGACAACTGGCAGATGGCAAAAGAATAGTCGGGTGACCACAGCTGAGATTCAAAGGTGTGTGCAAGGGAGACATGAGGGCACGGGACATAAATCCAGCAACCTGGGAGGATGAAGCTGCTAATCGCACCAAGTGGCGATGCTCTCTACGGCGCCACCTCAGATTGGGTGAAAAGAAGCTCTCACGGCAAGAAGAAGAGACAATAAAACGTTGAAAAGAACACCAGGGATAATTCAGCTAAGGGCTGTCACCTCAGGGGTGCTTTCCCATATTGAGTTATGAATGAAGAGGCTAGTATTATAAGTATTACTAGTCAGCTCGCAGTTTAAAATGTGTTTAAATCGTACTTGTGTGATTTACAAAACAAAACAAACAAGCCAAATGCTTTCACTGACACTTCCACAGCACTCACTTCGCTCACTCATAAAATTGACATATTTCCCGATTACTCAAACATTCATACGAACACACATTTCTATAGACAAACAGTGTCCGAACTCACTCACCTCACATCTGCACAAGTATTGCAAACTTTCTTACCTGCTGAGCGTACTACTTGAAGGACCAGCACGCAAGTTACTACTATCTCCAACAATGACATGATACCTGATCGTAAAAACTTCCAAAGCGAATTTTTCTTTCTCTCAGCTCGATTGAAAACTTGGCTCAATATCAATGTTATCGTAAAGGTTTGTTTAAACACAGCAGTTGACTCTCAACACCTACAGCTCCTGTATTAGAAGAATTATTCACAATTATTGCCTATCACTAGTGTATCACATAATGGCGATTGAACAACAACCTTAAATTAAAAGATTGGAGATAGAACAATGACTTTACAATAAAATCTCCACCACATATAGGCACAAATGAAATATCTATATAAGAATGAACTTTAGTATATGCAACACTTTAACCTGAAGACAGCAGTAATCATGTATATTTTAAAATTCACGATTTTTTGGCGCATGAGTTTTGTTCACGATTCATTTAATAAGGCAACACAGCTTCCTTTTGTAAACAATATCAGTTGTTTATACTAAGAGTCTTCATTCACGAATATCTTGCTCACATTGAACGTGTATAATCCAGGAAAGTGGGCGTTTTAATGTTTAAGTTTAATAATGGAATCTTTAATATCCACAGATGTTCTGTAGGGACATGTCTGGTGATAGGGCAGGCCAATCAATCGTCACAATGTTCTGCTGCTGTAGATATTGCTGCGTAATGCATGCGGTGTGCGCACGTGCGTTATCCTGCTGGAGAAGCTGCAAGTCTGGATAATTTGTGAACGCAGGAGCAACCAATGCATCCAGAACCTCATCTCGATATGTCACAGCATTAACATTTCCACGGAAGACATGAAGAGGCAAGCGATGGTGAAAACTGAATCCTCCCCAAATGTGAATACTGCCATCTCCAAATCCGTTGTGCTGACGAACACAGCAATCTGCAAAGCGTTCTCCACACCGTCGCCAAATCCGCATAAGTCCATCAGCAAAGGATATGTTGAATCTGCTCTCGTCTGTGAATAGGACAGCATTCCACTGCAGTCTAGTCCATCTGACATGTTGCTCTTCCCATTGCAGGCGCTGCTGACGATGTCTGTGAGTCAAGTTTGGCCCAACATAAGGTCGTCTTGCAGTAAGGCCTGTATCTCTGAGTCGTCGTATGACTGTCATTCGAGAGATTTGCCCACGTCTACCCACTATTGCTCTTGCTGTTTGACTTGCCGGGAGAGAACGATTCCTTAGGTGACTCAGCACAATATGACGATCTTGCGCAAGGGTAGTAACTCGTGGTTGGCCACTCCGAAGTCTATCCCGGGCACTGCCAGTGGTTCCGTAACGTTCATTGAGACGTACAATAGTGCTGTGGTGGCAATTCATCCTTCTGGCAATGGCCCGCGAGCTCATTTCGGTATACAACATACCAATGGCTCGTTGGCGGTCGTTTTCATATAGTCGTGGCATTTCAAGCACATGTACTGGGTGTTTTGTCTCAACGGCCTTTTTATACCGAGTATACTGCCACAACGCGTACACATTTTCAGGGCCATAGCTGTTGGGAATCGTGTTGCACGCGTAACTTTCATTGTTTTCATGTAGTCTGCACACAAACCCGTGGGTTGAATCATGCACTTTCCATTCCAGCAGCCATTCGTTCTCTACCTCATGACAAACACGGGGAAAATCCATTCCCAAACCTTTTTTTCCCCAGCTTCTCGGCATCAGTATATATAATAGTGGTGCGTTTTTAATGTGCTTCAGTATATATATATATATATATATATATATATATATATATATATATATATATATATATATATATATATATATATATATATATATATTGGTAAAGGAGTCCGTTACACGCCCATTGAGGCAT
This sequence comes from Oreohelix idahoensis, assembly GCA_024509875.1. NCBI lineage: Eukaryota > Metazoa > Mollusca > Gastropoda > Stylommatophora > Oreohelicidae > Oreohelix > Oreohelix idahoensis. The sequence continues at coordinate 196,951 of JAMPIV010011646.1, forward strand.
ATTGGGAATATGGTATTAGGCACATATTATCCTGACAGTCGGCACACTAGGGGTGATGTGGTTGGCATCATTCCGGCAGCCTTAACCTTCCCAGAGTTGCTCTGGTACCCATTTGGGGCTGGGTCGACCCAGGAGCCGTTTGTGGCCTAAAAATAATCCCACATCATCTGGGGATCGAACCATAGACCACTGCGCTAGGAAGCCAGTGCACTAACCACTATGCTACCGCGGCTCATATATATATATATATACATAAAATAAACACAGGCTTTTAGTGCATGCGCCAGGTTTTTAGTCAATTTGATGTTATATTTTTTGACTGCAAGCTATAAACTCCTTGAAAAATTATGTGTCGCTTTTTAGTGCATTAAAAGCCCGTGTTCAATACTTTTTTCCCCTTCTTTTTAGTGTTATTTTTTTGTTTGTTTTTAAATTTAAGTCAAATGTAATCGATCCGCTAATGACATTATCAGTTTGCGATAAACGAGTCCAGAGCACAAGAGGCGGATTTCATTATTACGTAAATTACATGGAAAGTTTATTTTTTTTTATTTTTTTATTTTGATAAGAGTTGTAAATTACATTTTTTTAAATGTAGTTGTCAGTTGTGTGTATGTCTGTGCACGCGCGTGCGATATTGTGTGTGTGGAAAAGGGGGGGGGGGGGGGGGGAGTTTTAATATTTCTCTCAAGAGTGACAATCTTGTTGGAAAGAATACACCTACATTATTTGCAGTTATCGCAATGATACAACACAAACTGATGATACAATACCAAAAAAAAAAAATTAATTTTAATTTTATTCATTTTATTATTTTTTACGACTGATTATTGTATTTTCGTGGGGAAATACACAACTATGCCAAGTTTCAAGGCTATTGCTCATCTGGGAGTGATTGAAAAATCGATTGCAAGATTTGAAGGTGACAAGAGAATGATATACCTTGCAAGTTATAGAAAAGCCTATAATAATAAGTTATTGTATTGTTAATATTTGTTCTGGAATCCTCTGGACGAGAGAGACATAGGTGGACTAAAATACACACGGAGAAGAGAAATGGCGACATAAAAGTAGTAGATAAAGAAGACACGGAAAGAACTTGAACAGAGAATATGTGTCAAAAGGACTTGTATTTCTTGAAGGCTTAAGCTCCTTGGGGAGCTGAGGATATTGATTGATTGACTGATTGATTGGGCAACAGGCTTTTAAAAATGTGAAATGTAGAATACTGACAGAAGGGTGAAGATAAAATCATACAAATAATTATAAAGATAAATAAGCACAGTGACAAATAGATAAATGATGGGATGACTAACCCCTCAAGACCCAGTGTCCTATATATGACCCATCAATTATTAGCGAATATTCAGTTTTAGAATACACCATTGTGACTGTAGCGAAATCTGTGAGATAATCGCTTATTTCAGTAAGATTTTAGTCCTATGATAATAAATACACCAGCCCTCAGGTGTCTGACTTTTTTCATCTTCAACACCAGTAGAGCGCTGCCTTTTGTGCAGTGGGAATGCTAAGAAAATGACCCGCCGTAAAATATAACACGCTTTTAGTTTCGGTTTAGAAACGTACAATAAATATTTTAACATCTCGCCGATCTGCTGCACGAAACGGCGGAAAAAGTTTGAATTAACGTAATATGTTAACAGACAAAGTAAAGACCAAACCAGAAATTGAAATTGATAACGAAGAACTGGAAAGTGTTAATGAATTCGAATACTTAGGATCAATCATCAACAGCTCTGGCGACTGTGCAGTAGAAATTAAAAGAAGACTTGCAATTGCTTCACATAAACTAATACAGATAAAAAACCTATGGCAAGGCACAAGCAAAGAAACAAAGTTACAACTGATCAGAGCATGTATATTCCCAGTAGCAACATACGGCTGCGAGACTTGGACACTCAATAAAACAGTTGCAAAAAAGATTACATCATTCGAAATGAAATGCTACAGAATGATGTTGAGAATACCCTGGACAGAAAAAAAGACCAACAGAGAAGTACTGCACTCACTAAACGTACAGGAACATTGGCTCCTAAATACCATCGCAATAAGGAAGCTGAAATTTTTCGGTCATATAAAAAGACATAATAGTCTGGAAAAAACAGTGATGGAAGGCATGGTCCCTGGAAAAAGGGGAAGGGGTCGACCTATACGACGGTGGACCCAGGACATCACAGAGAGTCTGAACTTGTCTTTGGCTGATGCAGGTCGACTTGCCCAGAATCGTGATGCGTTCAGAGCAGCTGTAATGGAGACAACGTTCTGGAAAGAATACGTCACATGATGATGAATATGTTAACTTTAACACTAAAATTTGTAATAATTCGGACATTTCCCAGTAGTAAGAACGAGACGATTGTAATAATTAACGCCAACACTACCAAAGTTTTGAAAAACCCCTCTTCGCTCTGCAAGCGGTCTCTTTAATATATACACGCTGTGGGCAAAGCCAGCAGAGACAAACACACAGACAGTTTTCCATTTCCTCCTAACGGTAAAATTCTGACGTCACTCAAACGAGTTGGTTATTTGAATAATGATAGAGACAGGGGGGAAGATGGCCGACTTGTGTAAAAGTTATATTTGACGATTGACAGTGACAAAACTGAAAATCTGAACCATAATGAAACTGACCATAAAAATCATATAGTAAAATAGCTTAGTGTCCCCTGAGCAAAAATATGTTTTAAAAAATATGGTAGTCCAAGTATTAGCCAAGTTATTGAGAAAATACGATATGTCTAAGAACGCTTGGACGGACAGACTGTTGTTCTTGCTCGTTACACATAACGTTATTGGGGACGCTAGTTTTAAAAAAAGAGGCATCGGAGTAATTCAAATCCTATTGGTTGGTATAAGAGTATAGGAGTAAAAGGGGGAGATAGGGAAATGTAACTAAAACTAAACATCTTTTTCTATTGGCAAAACTAACGCAGACTGACCAATGGACTACGAGGCACATAGTTTGTTTGGAGTTTTGGTTTTGTTTTTTTCAAATTAAATTCAAACAAAAAAGATTTGGGAGTGCCTGCTTTCACTGGTCGGCTCTAATAGATATTGGCAAAAGGCATAGTGGTCTCGTGGCCATTTGACTAGAAAATTTTATACAAACAACTACGTTGAGCGCAGATGTGATAAATTGTAAAATTAACTACTAAATTCACTATCTGGACGGGGCAGAGCAAAACTGAGGCCATATTCTTTGCCAGTCAACGTTATTTGTGACATATTTCTTTGAACTAATGGTAAGAATGCTTTATGTATTTACATTCTTGATTAAAACTGCACAAGTTAGATACTGCTATGGGGAAAAGTGAAGGACATGCCGGGAGCAAACATTATTGAGTCCTCACATTGAACTGTATTTGACTGTTGCATATTATTATGATTTTGTATTAACTAATTTGTATTGGAAGATGTTAGGAAGCCTCTGTGTTCTATGAACACTCTTTAACATGCCTAGAGCGTTTATAATTTAGAAAAGAAAAGAAAAATCATATGAAAGGAGATGTGGTTACTCCACGTTATTGTATTGAAGCAAACTAGGTAAAAGTACAGTGGCGTATCTGCCATAGGGACCTGAGGTGTGGTCACAGAAAGGTGTGAGTCATATAATTAGGGGCTGATGCACATGAATGCACACGAGGCTGACCCCATACCATCATGTATGCATAGTGATAAGAAGTTGTGATCAGATATGAAAAGGCCAGGGTGTCTTTTTATTGCAGAGTTTTTATTTCCTGTTACCATCCGGTGACAGGAAACCTGATGAGTGAGTGAAAAGTGAAAAGTCTCCATTTAAAAGTTGCTGTCAGCTGATAGCCTGAAGGAGCTTGTGTGTGGGTGCTGATCTATTATATCTGCAACGACATCCTGACTTATTATCGTCATACCAAGAATCCCAGGTGACACGTTAACAGCTGGGGACATCTGACACTTCCTCCTAATAAACTGGTTCTTATCAAAATAAAACAGAATTATATGGGGAATGACGAAAACAACAGCTCCTCATAACCAATGACTAACACTAGCAGTTATTAAAGTTTTAGTCTGTGAATACACCTACAGGAACTCTATATAATAACATTACATTCATAGGACCAAGAGTCCATATTTTTTTAGTTAAAGCATTATATGTAAATATATTTCCTCATTTTCAAAGACCTGTCCAAAAGAGATGGCGGGACAGGCAGATTAAATTGTACAAAGAAAAAACATTCCAATTTTAAAAGAAAACTTTAACCACAGTCTTATTTATTTTCTTATAGTGAGTTAAAGTGTATTGTGTTGATGTACCATCATCTTAATTTCACACCTAGACACTAGAGACATCATACACTAGCCACTAGAATCAAAATACGGACTGTGTGAGATCTAGGGAGGTAGCGTTAGGTTCCCTGATATATATATATATATATATATATATATATATATATATATATATATATATATATATATATATATATATATATATATATATATATATATATATATATATATATATATATATATATATCATTATCATCATTATCATCTTGTTTACAGTCAGGGACCTACATGTGCTTGACCTCACACAGTTGACACAGACACAACTATCTTTCTTGTTAGGAATAACATCTTAACCTCCCCAGCAAAAATTACATTTGCTACAGTGACTATACGGTTCTGCGATCTCACGTTCACTCCGGCAGTATCACTTTTTTCTTCATTTTTCTCTTTCTCTCGCTCATCGCTATTATTTGGCATATTTTTTCCCTTTCATTCATTATTTTACTCTCTATGCTGAATCTGGTAGGGGAAAGTCTCTAACACTCCACTCCGCTACAGAAGTATCTGCAATTGGACTGTCTTTATCTTGTTTACCACTCCTCAGACGTATTTACGTTCCGCCAGGTAATTACCCCGGTCAGTGATAATACGCTTATCAATCGACTCAGTCACCGGCCACCTTTGATCGGAAACGATCCTCGTTTAACACAATATGGTCTCGTACGAGGATAAATAGGTAGCCAAGATTGTCTGTCTGGATTGCCTACAACCGTGCCTGTTTGTCTGGCAGATTACACAGGTGGTAGATGCGTTTATCCTTTCAAGGAACCATCCCTGTGTGTGATTATCACGCTAATCTGTCTGGAGATACAATATTGGCAATAGGTAGCATCTGGACATCAAATGAGTTCACAGATGGTGTTTATGAGTTGTGCACAAGATACCACCAGAAATGTTACCGCATGATTAGACAGAGGTCACGCATGGAATATTAAAATTAATATTTAAAAACACACGAGGGGATTTTTAAATGAAACACCCCAACCCACGTAGTGCTAGAGAGATTTGATTGGTTTGAAGTGAGAGCCGGAATATACAATGAATTCCATTGGAAAATTCGGCTGAAACAAAATCTAATTTCAAAGACAAAGTCATAGAGGAATTAAACAAAAGTTTTCACAGGCCAGTGATTTCGCAGAACACCCGCCGTCAGAGGTATTAACTCTAATTTCCAGACCCAAGTGATTCGAAGCATTTAATACAGAGCTGTGTCCAGTCTAAACCTGTGCAAGGAGATTGTGTATTCCCAAAACTTTGGGGTAAGTTGTGAGAATTTATTTTACAAATATGAAATTTTACAGGTTTCTTGCTTAGTGGTTATAAATGAGGCTGGCGACCTCAACATATGAAAAGAGTTTATTCATGAACCACTACAGCAAGTGCTGGTGATTGTTTCTTGCTAGTCGTGCGGGAAAACCCAACAGCAGAGGTGACCCCAGACTCCGACTGGAGCAGTGATGATTACATCACATGTGCCTCAAGTGTATCATATCATTTTGTCAGATGGATGTAACTTGTTATTGTTAGTTCAGGCACAATTCATTATTCGCGCTATCCAGACACAGTTCCCAGTTAATGCGCAGAGGAATATTGGTGAATTTTGTTCATCTTTCCTGAGTTGCACTGTGTATACTCAAGAATGTAATTCTTCTGAGAGATTAACATTGGTGGGTGCTCAACGAGAAGATGCGCCTGTTAAGCTCCCAACATTTTTGTTCTTTCTATTTTGTCCAAAAGTTCGTGGAAAGAAGCTAGTTGTGAGTGACACGCAGGGAATCAACACTAACCGCCTAAATCGGACAAGTTGTGTGAAGAAGGGCCCTCATCACCCTCAAGAAGTGCCCTTATCACCAAGCAGTGACGAAAATCACCGCTGCAGGACTGACCTAGAAGTTACGTGCTTATAAAAAGGCACCAGCAAAAAGGACATAATTTTTCTGAACTATATCCTCACTCTGAATCTCTGTGAAGAAAACATTTGATTCCAATATAAAAGTCACCAGCAGATTATTTATTTTAAACTGTTAATACTAATTGATTATTAAATTTGTTACTTGCTGTTCTAATACTAAACAAGCATAGTCGATTCAGTTTTTTATATGTATGAAAGCAAACGTTTGAGCCAGAACAATATTATATATATATATATATATATATATATATATATATATATATATATATATATATATATATATATATATATATATATATATATATATATAACAGGGTGTTTATAAAGTCGCTGTGCAGTGAATTTGATAATTATTTTAGCAATTACGTCACGTATGATGCAAATTTACGTCATGATATTCTGTGTTCCACAATCCCGTCCCGTGTGCAGCATTACACAACAAGCCATTGTTATATTCACGGTTTCATTGCTGAAAGGAAATGGTGTTAGCCATTGAAAACGGGGTGTTTTTGGTGACGTAGTCTCTCCCTGGCTTATATTTCACTGCACAGCGACTTTATAAACACCCTGTATAAATATATATATAGCCATATACGATATATTTACATCTATAGAGCCATTACTTATAAGAGAAATTTCGTTGTATTACACCAACTGGGGGGTTTGAACGGGCTAAAATCCATTGACTTCACAAAAGTCGACGGACAGATATAAGTTAACCATTGCTCAGCGCTATGCCGCATGGTTCATGACTTCTGAATTATCTGCCAAGAGTAATCTTGTGCGAAGGTAAACACCTTTGACCTTTGACGACCCATTTAGATACGCTTGAGTTTTGGCCATTGTTGGACCACTACTGCAAAGCAGGGGAGGCACTCCGTGACAACCATATATTAACGTTTATTATGTTATATGTGAGTTGTTTCGTAAGTAAGTGAATGTCCTTCTGGTTTATAAAACAGTTTACATTCTAAAATCAGCCTAGTGTGTTAAAGCCATAACAAACTGTATATAATTTAATATTCCAGCATATAACTTCTTGGGCTGTAAGGTGTAAAGGCGACCTGAGGGTTAGCTAGCATGATTTAGAGTTAGTACACAGACCCGAGTGGAACAGTTCTAGTTCCGATGGTTTGACAATGTCTGCAGAATGAAATAAGAGACCGGCTAAGAGACAATTATGTCAAATCGCGAGCCTAGGATCCATATCTTTAAGAAGATCCAAAGTTCCCTAGGAGGACAACGTCAGATAATCTCTGAAGGACCGAGGACTGGTCTGGTACCAGGCTAAAAGAAAGACAGCTGATTGGTAAGCATGGCACTCTCTGGTTAACCCCTACGCCCCAAGACAGAAGATGAACGACTAAGTAAGTAAGTGTTATTACCGATAATTGCACTAAGGAAAAAGATAACACATTTCTTTTTTTTAAAGTTAGAAGTTTCGAAAACTATGAACAAAAAGAACTAAAACCAACGGGTTAATTAGACAGACACGTAAAGAGACAGACAATGTTACGTACGAATAAACAGGATAGGTGTCTGGATGGATATATCCACGATTGGATGATTGTTTGTTACGAAATAATACTTCTTTCATTATGAATGATCATGCCATTGATTATTATAATATAAACTGTAACGGTAAAGGTAATCCCATATCATATACTGCAGTATGGGAGTGTTGTGTTAGAGACCTTACTATACTAGGTCTTGCATTGAGACGTGTGGTTAACCAGTTTCTGTCCTCACTGTATTTCCCTTTCCTAACTCAAGAGCAGAATTAGGTACTCACAGCTAGGTAGACTGGAGCGTTACCCCACCGTGTTTCGAACCAGGGACTTTGCCGCGAGAGGCCAGCTCTCTAACCACTGTCAATAAACTGCAATAACCTGAAAAAAATGGAAAAAGCAGTAATGGAACGCTAGTGGTCACCAGCGGGAAACTGATGATAAGAAGACCAGTGCTAGCGGATCAAGAGATGCTGGTAATAGAAATTTGACACACACTGAGGAAGCCTCCCCCCCCCACCCCCCAGTATTACAAGGCAAATCTTAGTCTGGAATCCCCGTGGTAAGAGCACCCGAGGTAGACACAAGGAGAAGAGAACAGGAGACACGCATGGAAATGATGAGGCAGACATAAAAAGACCTTCAGATAATAGTTTGCGATAGGAGGACTTGACATACATGTTGTTGGTGGCCTATACTCTAAGGGCAACTCAAATGATTATGGATGAATGATAAAACATTTGGTTGTAGTATTGCAGGCTTTTACCACATGTTTAAGAATGATTTTCAACAGGAAAAATTCAAAATTATTGCATTGTTCAAACATACTGTTTATAAAGAGATGTAAAAATAAAGAAAAAAAAAACAACTCTTTTGATCATTTTTTTCCTTACTTACTTACTTAGTCGTTCCCCTTCTACCGTGAGGTGTAGAGGTTTGGAATAGAAAGCGCCAGGCTATCCTATCGGCTGTCTTCCTCCTGGCTTGGTTCCATTCTAGTCCTCGGTCCTTCAAAGATTGATCATTGTTTCCACAATTCGAAAATTATAAAACATCGTATTAACAATCGAATTCGTTAATATATTAAAGGCATTCACTGTTACAGGGCGCAAATGAAAGAACCAGACGTGGCGCGGCAACCACAACGAAACGTAAATATGCCTTTACAAATTTTTAAAAATTTTTTGCAATGAAGAAAATGTAAAAGATATTCCGCTCAAATGTTAAGGCAATCCAACTGTATGGCTGTAAAATATAGAGAACAACAGAAATGACAATCAAGCAGCTACAGACTTTCATTGTTAAAAACATTGGTATAACGAAATCACCAATATGGAAATATAGGAAAAAAATAACAAACAAGCAAAGATGGAAACCTCATCATGTACAAAAAATGCTTCAGAAAGCACCACAAGATTGCATGGATGTTTTGGTGCAGGCTTCCTACAGGGGGGATCAGCTGTAGTGGTGGCTGTATGCTTCATAAGGATCGCAAAGGAAAAGATGATGATGATATTAATAGTTAAGCGTCAAATTTGGTTAGGTGGTTAGAGCGTTTATTTCACGAGGGAAATTAACCAGGTTCAAAAACTGGTAGCGTCATGCTCTAATCTACACAACTGTAAATAGCTACCTGCCTCTGCTATGAGTTAGATAAAGCAAAGGCAGCGGTGAAGGGAACTGGTCACACCATCTCATTAAGCAGGACCTAATTGAAGTCTTAAAAAAAAAACGTCACTCTCTTGCGGCATTATGTTTGTTATGGCACGACCTTAACAATTTGACGACATAAAATATAAACCTAAACGTTTTTACTACATACAAAGATATAAAGATGTGAAAATATAAAAAAAATATCTAGAATAAATATTATCGTTGTGTTTTATTACATAATCGGCCGGCTTCTTTATTAAAAATGAACAGACAAAACAAACTAACAACTTTTTCACAGCGTGGAACTGACGTAAATTGTGAAGTAAATCCGAGAACACAATAATCGGGATTTTAAGTTCCTATTTATACGGACAAATGTCACAGAAGAACCGATGTTTTCTGGGAGGGGTAGGGGGGTCGGCGTAGTGGAAGACATTTAGCTAGTATAGTTCTCCCAACACCAGTCTCTAAACCTGAGCAGACGAGGGAAAAGAACGCGGCCCCCCCCCCCCCCGGTTTAGGGGAAAGGGGGGGGGGGGGGGTTATATGCACATAAGTTGACCAATCACAGGCCAGCACGTGCTTAGTGCGCGAATCTGGGCCGTTAAAAGATGAAAGTTTTAGAGCTTGTAAAGTAAGAAGAAACTGTTCACTTGTATAGACAATGACTAAGTAACTTATAATGTTTGGCGAGTAACTATTTCAGAAGTTGGACGAGGCTCAGTGGGAGGTGTTGGCAGATTTTTCGTGTCGGTCTATGTAATAATATGCAGGAACGCGCTGAAGAGGTCATATCATTACTTAGGATATCTGAAACCTGTACTTTAATATTTCAGGTTAACTAAGGCAAGCAACAGTGCAATGATTAGCGCCCTCTTTCAAATATCTCTGTCATTCCCCCACCCCCTCTCTTTTTTCTCTCTCTCTCACTCTTTCTCTCTCTTTTTCTGTCTGTCTGTCTGTCTGTCTGTCTGTCTGTCTGTCTGTCTGTCTGTCTGTCTCTCTCTCTCTCTCTCTCTCTCTCTCTCTCTCTCTCTCTCTCTCTCTCTCTCTCTCTCTCTCTCTCTTTGTGTGTGTGTTTTTATTATTGAAAACTGGAAGAACCATTATGTCACGCCAAGAAAAAATAAGTCTACAGGTAAGTCAAACTTGTCTGACCTTCTCAAGGTATATCTTACGTATGCGTCGTTACCTCTGCTGGTTACTGAGCTTCAGGCAGCTAATCTATCTATCTATCTATCTATCTATCTATCTATCTATCTATCTATCTATCTATCTATCTATCTATCTATCTATCTATCTATCTATCTATCTATCTATCTATCTATCTATCTATCTATCTATCTATCCATCCATCCACCCATCCATCCATCTATCTATCTATCTATCTATCTATCTATCTATCTATCTATCTATCTATCTATCTATCTATCTATCTATATGTCTGTCAGTCTGTCTTGCTGTCAGCCTATATGATTACCTACCTACCCACCTGTCTGCATATCTGCCTGTCTATCTATCTATTTACCTACCTACCCACCTGTCCGCCTATCTACCTGTCTATCTATTTATTTACCTACCTACCCACCTGTCTATCTATTTATTTACCTACCTACCCACCTGTCTATCTATTTATTTACCTACCTACCCACCTGTCTGCCTATCTACCTGTCTATCTATTTATTTACCTTCCTACCCACCTGTCTGCCTATCTACCTGTCGATCTATTTATTTACCTACCTACCCACCTGTCTGCCTATCTATTTATTTACCTACCTACCCACCTGTCTGCCTATCTATTTATTTACCTTCCTACCCACCTGTCTGCCTATCTATTTATTTACCTACCTACCCACCTGTCTGCCTATCTATTTATTTACCTACCTACCCACCTCTCTGCCTATCTATTTATTTACCTACCTACCCACCGACTGACTGATTATGAAAAGGTAAAAGTAGTCCCATAGCAGATACTGCCGTAGGGGAGTGAAGTGTTAGAGACTTCACATTACTGAGTCCAGCATCGAGAGGTGGGGTGACCAGTTTCCTTCCTTGCTGCCTATTCGTTCCCTAACTCAAAGAATCAGGTACCCATTTACAGCTGGGTAGACTGGAGCGTGTCAGTATCGTGATTCGAACCCCGCACCTTTCGCCGTGAGTGACCACTCTATCAATCGGACGCTCCAACAACAGCGCAATGATTAGCGCCTGACTGATTATTTACTGTATTACTATTTCTTTCGTTTTTGTCTTTTATACTTAAGTACAAATAAGTAAGTATTATTTTTTACTACCTTCTTCTATTTTACTGCATGGCATTTCTTCTGTCTGTCTATCTTATCCATTCGTTAAGAGTGTTATTCTTTTATGATTTGACAGCTGCCATATGCACTGTTGTATCGTGTGCTGTCTGCCTTATTTTTATATTAATTTTTAAAATACATTTCCAAGCTTTTGATTCCACAGGCTCACCCTCTCTATGAAACATACATAAATACAAACACCAGGAAATATATACATCCACAAGCACACGCAGAAACATGAAGATATGTTAAAACACACCCTGGATACACACAAACACTGATACACCATTTGATATCCACATACCCATACACATGTAATCACATATGTTAATATTTAATACCATACGGTCTGTTATGCTGCTCGTGGTAAAATACACAGCTGGAAGCGAACCAGGTCCTTGATTTTTCTTTCATGTAACGTGGTCGTCATATGCTGTACACACTTTGCTTGTGTTTAGTATAAACAATTACCAGATGGAGACAATAAACATTCACAATATAACGACATCTAAAAGCGGCGTTTTGGAAACTGAATTTGGATCTGGTGGAAACAAGACAAACCTCTACACCTCACGGTAGAAGGGGAACGACTAAGTAAGTAAGTAAGGAAACAAGACAAACAAAACTGAAACAAGAGGTGAGAAGAAGGCCTTGACGTTGGATAGAACACACTTTAAGAAAATCAGTTGATAGTATTACAAGTCAGTCCTTTTTCTGGAATTACCATGGTAAGGGAAGTAGGAGACCAAAATAAAAAAAAAAATTAAAAGTGAATAGATGTGACAAAATAACTTCGAACGTCACATTTACCTGTGCCATCATATAATTCATTCTATGATCTTCACTTTTGATTTTCCCACCTCTGACAGTATTTGGTATTTTCAATTCATTGTTAACACTCCTTTCCCTCAATTCTTTTGCTGATTAGGGTAATCAATCCCTTTCATTTGAACCCATATTGACATCTGGGATCGGCAGAGAGAAGTGTGGTTTACTAAAGTTTAACACATTTTCCTGCCAAATGTGCATATGTGCGGCTGATTAATAAGTAAACCACCTAGGGATGACAGCAGTCGATTATCTTATCATCTGGTAACAGTCCTGTCTGCCCAGTTTGTTAATTGGTGGCTTAACGGGGTAACTGAGATAATCCTTTCCGGACAGACTTGTCAGAAGAATGATTATCCATCTTGAAAGAGATTACCTGTGATAAATTTTGAAGTCGTGAGTGTAACCATGGTTGATAATAGACGGAAGCTGGCATACCATATACGGTGATTGTAAACAACACATTTATTTGTGTGTTTGTTACGCAGGAATTTTTTCGTGAGAGAAAGGGGGATTTACGCAGAACGAAGAGCAAGTCTCAGGCGTCCTATAAGCAGAATGCTTCACGTAGATTAAGCTCGTAAGCCTTGGACGGCAGTTAATTTAGGAGAAGGAAAACTCTAATTTCAAACCACCTTCAGCCTTGGTGACGAGAAGGACACAAATAAAGAAGCAACAAATACGAGTATTGCATCGCCGAGGAACTCGCAATAGGCAACAAATACGAGTATTGCTGGCCGAGCAACTCGTAAGAGGCAACTAATACGAGGATGTGAATAATGCTGGCTGCGTCTGCATATAAAACATTGCTTTTTGGCATCATCACTGCAAGAGTTTATAAATGAGCGAGTGCACCCTTCCTGCAGGGTGGTGGCTCTATGCTTTATAATAAACAAAGCTGGAAATGATGGTAGCAATAAAAAAAATGCACAGTATAATCATCATCATCTTCCTTTTCATTCTTTATGGAACACGAAACCACCACTGCAGCTCGTCCTCTAGCACGAAGCCTGCACCAACCAGTAAGGTTGTTTCTGCACAGTATAACGATATCTAAAAGTGGTATTATCAACAATGTGATACACGAGCACCAAAGCCTTATCGCTCTATCTTTTCCTACACCTTTCTTATTTTATTTTCTCCCACCTTGCGCTCTTTCATCCCACATTTGCTCCATCATCTTTGTTCTAGTAATCTTTAATCACGACTGGACTTTAAACTGTAATCTTTATTACTCGTGATTTCATTTAGACCTCCACCTTGCATTATCTTTTGAAGTCCACATTGCCTTGTGATAAATCTGGTGAAACACATCTGGTTTCATCAAAATAAAAAAACCTGGCCATGGTACAATTTCTTTGGACTAATGTTAACTTTGAGGATGTCGCGGCTGACACAAACGATTAGTCTATGCCGTTGTTTAAACAAAACACGGTCACAATCACGCACGAAACAATGGCCACGCAGACAATGAGCTCCGAGAGTGTGATATCAAAGGCCCTCGACCCGGAACAACAACCTTTGTTTCCAGATGGGAGACGATGGTCATTGCGCACGACAAAGGGACTTGTTAGCCGGCATGCAAGAGACAAGGGACAGACAGATTTGTGACAGTTAGAGAACGGGTGGATTTTTCTAGCCAACCAATCAGCAAACACCGCCCGGTCTGGCCAAGACTGACAGGCAACGTGAACGAAAGTTGGTGGCGAATAGCCCAACCCACTTTTAGACTGACAGGAGACAAGAGAGATCCAAGGTCTGGGTTGCAAGATGCACGCCTGGTAATTGGTTGAGGGGAGGAGTTAGATTAGCTCGGACACATTGGCTAATCCAGTGGTATATTGTACTGCACAGCTCGTTAGATGCAGTGCAGTTTTCATTATTGTGGTGTAGAGAATATCTGTGGCCTAAAGTATAATAATGAACTGTGACAGTTGATAAGCGTTTTGATATACTCGTTTCATCTAGGGATTGGCACTTTTGACCCGTACCGGGTGAACATAGACAAATCCTCCCGTTTCTATTCTCAACATGTGCACATCATTTGCGAAGTATGCATAACGACAATCTATAATAGTTCCACGCTTACCAGCACTTCAATCATCATCATTCTTTCTGCTATGTGGCGTGCAAAAGCCAACGTCACATTACCCCCGCCTGGCCAGAGAGGAGGACCATAAGCATACAGTCATTCAACAACTGCAACAACGCCACATTACCCCGCCTCTCCAGAGAGGAGGACCATAAGCATACATTCATTCAACAACTGCAACAACGCCTTATCAAGGCCAGTCAAACCGTTCGTTCAATTAATTATGTACCCAAACAAATATTGTGTTGTCATCAACAATAAGCATAATGAGAATATTAATACATGCATAATAAGGCATGATGTATACAATGGATATGCACATAGACACGATGGACCAATGATAGACAAAATAATCATTCATAAAGAAGCAAACTCATTATGTCATGAGTACTGTATCCTTGACTAGGGCATCCCTGAATGTGATTATCACTGCTGCTAAAGTTAGTACATACCCCATGTACAATTTTAAACACAAACATTTCCCCTCAGTCATAATGATCACAAATAACAAGTTAATGTCCTTAAACCCATGGAGGAGATAAATCACTGCGTAACACTAGACATGCTTTCATGTTATGCAGTGCTTGGTCACAGGCGTCGGTCCTTCTAATTGTGTATGGCATATCTCTTTTAGTCAGTGAAGAAAGGACAGAAGACAAAGAAAAGTGTGGTATAAATTTATGATAAAAGTTTATGATCAGAAACTTCGAACTTGCTTTTTGTAGTAAGAACAGCAAGATCCAAGATCCTTTTGAGAGTAGATTCATCAGGTTGCAGCACCAATTCGATGTCCCAGAAGAAAAAAATTTCACTGAAACCAATTTCGTTTTTAGAAGGTCTAGCCGTGAGATAATGTACTCTGAGTCCATACCAATATGTTATAAATGGTTATACAATACCAAATATCTACTGATAAAGTTGAATATTTTTGGATTTTTATTCCCGTTAATGATATCCACCAAAAGATAGATATAAGTGGATGGAAGCAGACATCATCATCATCATCAGTTGATAAGATCTCTATGGTGTTGTTTGCTCCACTGTAGTGTATGGAATGTCAACTTGACCTACGCAGTGGTGTGTAGACATGGATTGAGTGTACAATGTGCGAATGATGATAAGGGTTCGTGTTGTTGACAAATGTTCTTTTCTCACACTCATGTATGACTGGAAGTCATCGACACCAACGACTGTGTACCTTTTCTAAAGTTTAATTGGACGTACACACTCGACAGCACAGATAGTGACAAATCACAGGTTGGCATAATACATCATAGTACAGTGGATAACTGGTCTTGCAATGTTATGTTACATGGGCACTCATGTAGATTAATATTATAATGGACTGTCAGTAGCCAAGCCCTCAGCATCGCCCATACATATAAATCATCTGACTTCACTGACTGAGCACGTCAGCTTATAAACAATATTTCAGATGGCTTCTAAACCTAATCTCGTTTAGCGACGATTCTCCCACATAATGTTCAGCACATATTTTTTTTCATATAATAATATTGAACCGCTGATAAAGGGTTCTCATGTGTAGCAGTGATCTCTGGACTAAACAAGCGATAATACGGGCATCCCCTTTTCTCTTCTTGAAAGTCACTACATGTTTGGATCCAAGATGGCTTCACTCGTGAGCTGTCACTCACGTTTGGATACAGATAATGAATCTGTCCTAAAGTTAGTCATTCATAAAACATTGCATTGCTCTGTAGATTTGATCATGAACAATTGACTGCAATCTACAGGATATAGTGCTGCTAGGAATCGAAGTCGTTTTCATCGAGTCAAATATATTCTCTTAGACATTCAAATCGTAACTATCGAAAATGGTGGCTTCGATCGAGAGTTCATAAGAGTATCTTTGATTACCTTGGTATAGGAAATATGAAACTGCCATTCCTTGGCAATACGACTAAACACTGGGGTAAAGCATACACGATAGGTCTAGACGACTATCACTTTCCCCACAAATACTGAGATCACTTTTTCCCCGGCGACAGGCCGACATAGGAAACACAGTCCCTATCAGGACGAAGCCAAATCACACCACACCCTAGCGACACATCCGCCGAATAGCCTTCGACCTCTCTAGAGACAACAGAACATATAGTTCGACTTAGATATGTAAAGATATACAGATATAAGACAGACTCGTCCTACTCAGACAAACAATACACATAAATTCAGGCCATAGATATTCTGAAGCAAGAACAATCTATTATTACCCAAACAACGAATAAATCGCAGTAAAATGGATTTATCCGCGGAGTTTGATCGAAAGAGCCGACACAACTTTCAAGGGAAGTAACTCAATAATGACTTTCCCTTAAGCACTATTTTGCTTTAAAATATTTGCGAAGATAACAAGAATACCAATGTATAATATTGTAAGATATCAAAGACTGCACGTAACAGTCTTACCACACCTCCCGGGAAAAAAAAAATGGAACATTTTTTTTTTCTTTTTGAAATACATCTAGGAGCAACGTACAATAGGCTCACAACGCATGAATAATGCGCAGATGAAAATATCAGGAATACCTATAACGCCTAATATGAGGCTAAGTCGACTTATGGAGCGACTGGTGAGAATGTGTCTCATAAACTGAGAGAAATTATTTCTCTACAAGTATATTTTTCCAGGAAGGTGTCATCAAAGTATAATACAATTCTGGCAATTACACAATGCCTAAAAAATTCATATCATCATTTCGTATTAGATATCTTAAATTTATGATTTATGAAGAAAAAATCATCAAAGCACAGCGGTGAATAAACATCAATGAACCGCTATGTAGTGATACAATCATTATATTATTAAATTACAAATGTGTATCTATCATGATATAGAAAAGGAACTACTATAGAACTAGACATATCAAGAAGTCTAAGCCCTAATAGTTATGTGGAATCATGTGGGCATCTTGACAGAATGTCTGCCATCACATTATCTGATCCACGAATAGCTCGCACAGAGAAATGAAAAGGTTGAAGAGCAATTGCATATCGAGTAGACCTCGAGCTCTTCAAATTCTTACTCTGTATAGCAGTAAGAGCTTTTTGGTCGGTTTCTACTATGAAATGTGCGCCTAGAAGGAATCTCTGTAGTTTGAGGATCGACCAAACCATAGCTAATAGCTCACGGTCTAAAACCGAATAATTCCTTTCTGCCGCATTAAGTTTTCTGGAAATATACATTACAGGATGCAGAGTTCCAGAGTACTCTTGCATTAGTGCCGCTCCAATCCCAGTGGATGAAGCGTCACTACGAAGAACGAATGTCTTATCTTTAGTAGGTAGCACTAAAATAGGTGGTGTTGAAAACAATGTTTTAATCTTATCCAGAGAGCATTGGCATTCCTGAGACCAGTGGACCACATTAGGCGAACCTTTCTTTAGAAGTGTTGAGAGAGG
This sequence comes from Oreohelix idahoensis, assembly GCA_024509875.1. Taxonomy (NCBI): domain Eukaryota; kingdom Metazoa; phylum Mollusca; class Gastropoda; order Stylommatophora; family Oreohelicidae; genus Oreohelix; species Oreohelix idahoensis. Next base: position 215,020 of record JAMPIV010011646.1, read on the forward strand.
TGCCATGATAGAGGATAGATTCTGAATGAATCTGCCATAAAATTGAATAAGACCTAACAGACTTCTCACCTGTTTTTTTTAGTCTTAGGGATTGAGATGTTAAGTATCTTACTAGTATTATGGTCCTCTGTCTTTAGGAAACCATGACCAACTCGGTGGCCTAGGAAAGAAATTTCGCTAAAACCAATATAGGCTTTAGAGGGTTTCGCTGTCAGGTTGTGCTCACGCAAAGTAGACAGCAATTCATCTAACCCTGAATAGTGATCTTCCCAAGTATCGCTGAAAAGACAGATGTCGTCTAGATATGCAATGACATCTGACCGATAAGATAGGATTCGGCGCATCATGCGTACGAACGTAGCTGGTGCGTTCATAAGACCGAAAGGCATAAAATTCCATTGGAACAAACCTCTAGGTGTTGAAAAAGCCGTGAGAGGTTTGGCGCGTTCAGATAAAGGAACTTGCCAATATCCTTTAGACAAATCAAGTTTAGTGAAAAAATGAGATTTGGAGAGTCGAGTAAGTAGCTCTTCCAGTAAAGGCATAGGTTCGGCATCGAACTTCGTTACTTGATTCAATTTTCGATAGTCAACGCAAAGACGTATGTTATTGTCTTTTTTTACGCACAATAACCATCGGCGAAGAATATGCAGAGGTGGATGGTTCGATTATTTTCAAATCTATCATCTCATCCAACTCTTTCTCGACCTGTGCTTGAAAATGTATAGGTATAGGATAAGGTCTAACCCTAATAGGAGTATGGTCAGTTAGAACAATGTCATGTTGAATGACATTCGTTTGTCCAGGGATGTCAGTGAGTACATCCTGAAATGTTTGCAACATAGTTGAAACTTGTCGCTGTTCTCCTAGAGACAAATCAGGAGAGACAGTAACGTTCTTCCATGATTCACTGGAATGAAGTGGGATCATTGGAAGAGGAAGATTTACATCTGAAAAACTTGTTTCCTCATCCTGTATCACGGACAGTGATGAGTAATGACCATGTTGTACTGGAGAATTGTCCGTTGCTTGGAAAATGGGTTGCAAATAATCCGGACGTTCATGGAATTCAGTAAGCATATTGATGTGGAAGGTTTTATGCTTCCCATCAATATCGACAATATAGTCGACATCGGAAATTTTCGATATTATATCGTACGGACCTTTCCAAGAAATAAGTAATCTGTTTTCCCTACAAGGTAGTAATACAAATGCTTTGTCACCAGGACAAAGTTGTCGTAAGCATCTCTTCTTATTGGCAAATTGCCTTGCCTTCTGTTTCGCAAATTCAGAAGAAGAAGTTGCTAATTTGCATGCTTCGATAATTTTTTGTCTCAACGCGATGACATATTCGTAGGATGACTTTGTGTCATCGTCAATATTGTCAGATGTTATGAGATCGTGAAGCAACGACATAGGGCCACGCGGACGCGCGCCAAAGACGAGTTCAAAGGGAGAAAATCCCGTATGTTCATTGGGTACCTCTCTGTAAGCGAAGAGGGCCGCAGGTAAAACTCTGTCCCAGTCTTGAGGATGATCCTCAGTTATCTTCCCCAGTAAGTTTTTTAAGTGTTCTATTAAGGCGTTCGACCATACCATTAGACATTGGATGGTAGATACTACTTAAAGATCTATCTATCTGCAGAGTAGACATTACTTGAGACATGGTATCTGATATTAGTTGGGTGCCATGGTCTGACAATATCTCTCCGGGGAACCCCAGACGAGAAAATATAAGCCAAAGAGCATCTGCAATATCAGCAGTAGTAATGCTCTTCAGAGGAATAGCCTCTGGCCAACGTGTGCACATATCAACACACGTCAAGATAAACTGATGTCCTCTGGCAGACTTGATCTTAAATGGACCAATAATGTCTATGGCCATTTTTTGAAACGGCCGAATAGGAATGTCCGCCGCCTGAATGGGTGCAGCATGCCGTGGACCTTTGGATTTAACTTCCTGACATACTTTACAAGATCGACAATAAATACGTATGTCCTTGTTTACCAATGGCCAAAAGAAAGCCGCAAGGACTCTTGACTTAGTACGGGAAAAACCCATGTGTCCAGCACACTGAGAGTCGTGAGCGTGCTGCAAAATTTTAACTCTCAAATTCTTGGGAACCAGGATTTGAGAATGACTTGACGTAATGGAGTCTTGAACCATACGTACAAGTACGCCATTCTTCTTTGTAATCCACGATTTACGACTTGTGTCTTTATTCGGATCACCTTTATTTGCAAGAATGAAGAATTTCTTCAGAGTGGGATCATCTTCTTGCTGTTTTATAAACGAGTGTAGTGGTGTTGATGGTATTGTATGATGGTGATATTACTAAATGTAATTGTATGAGGCCAGCTGTGAAGGCTCCTGAGATAAAATGTAGTTGAGAATTGTTAGAAGGCCTTTCTTGCTACCACTACGACCTCACACTTAATTTTTTTAAATGAATGTGGCTACGTAAAGTGTCTAGGGTTATGATATGTAGTGTGGTGTAATAGGTTATAGATATACCCACAGATATTTAACAAGACTAATAATATTAATAAATATTACAACACACTGAACTAACTCAATAGTGTAAAATTTTTTGATAGAATTATATTACATTTATTTTGTTCTGTATCAATTTTTTAGGTTGACCAGAACTTAAAAGGATTTAGAAATTATGAAAGAAATGCATGGAATATTATATCATAAATGCAATAGTGTACATATATATGTACTATACTTTTTAGTTTTATTAAAATGTTCTAGTAGTCATCTACTTGGGAGGATAGTTACTGTTTGTGCTGTTGGGGTGGCCTCATCACACCTGTCTATATTGACTACACAGTGTCCAGAAAATGGTGGGAATTTTTATGAGGGTATTAGTAACTAAACGTGGTTGGTGAATGTCCAGCAGACCAGAGGCTCACTCATCTTTTAATTGTAGCTCTGGTGCTGAAATCTGATGGTCCCACCTCTCTGTGCTGGCGGGCAATAATGGTGGTCTCTGTCACAAGTACTGCACAGATACACTCGAGTAAAGTCACCAACTGAATAGTCACTGCTTTGTTGACAACAGAAACTCGCAGCTCTGCAATCAAAGTATGGGCCATGTGTCAAAATCTATTCTCTACCCACGTCTGGACACAACACTGACACAACAACCACATCATACAGACAGGTCAGATCTCTCTGACCAAACAGCACATTTACCATGGTGGTTTTACATCAGATAGATCCTCCCAGACCATAGATTCTGAAAAATATTTATTAGTTGTCTGCCCTAAAAGAGGATAGGTAATATGTTCCATTATTCTCAACACTTGATCTGTCTTGCATAATCCTTGCTGGAGTTTATGTACATTGTTGGTCCCTAGACCCTGACTAGGGCGGGGGGTCTAGAGCAAATCCCTACTTGTTTGTAAGGCTAGATTTCGATATGGCAGTATCAAATCACTCGAACATGAAACAATATTCAAAATATATAAAGAAATAATTTCAATCTTACCAGATTATGAATAAATAACACAGAATTGCTAGCAAAACTCAGCTGAGCTGCTGGCTATAGTATGGCGTCCCTAATTTTATTACACTTTCTTTCATATGGAAATCACCACACTTTAAAATCTGTGTCTATCACTGAACAACTATTGAAGAATGGCCCCACTTTCGCGTCTGAGCGCTAATGATATGATTGTCTGTGGCCAATCACTGCCTAGGTTTATTTTAAATTTCAAATTTCCTACCATAAAGTCATTTCAGTCATGCTTCAGTCAAGTATGGATGGTTATCTGTTAGTCTGTCTGTCTCTATTTGTGTTTCTACAAAATGTACTCGATTTTTGACCCAACCTTTCTCTCCCCTCCAAAATTTTGTCGTTAAAAGTTATATTTAGACACAGCTACCACCCAAAACCCTCTCCTCCATACTAAGTAAATTTGAACACCTGCGTTTCGAGGTCGTGTTTTTTTTGTGCAATTAGCGACACTTTTAGATTCCATACAGTCTGTCGATGATGTGAACAACACTGTCTTTTGTCATTATCTTCAATATTATCTATCCGTTTGTAAAATTAAGAACGTATTTGTTCACTGCTCAGAATGGGCCATCCGGCCAGCTAATTTTTATATTCCTAACATTAATATTAAGAAAAAAGTACTTTTAAATTTTTGTAATATTCCTAACATCTGCGTTTAGCCGCTGAATTCAAATCAAGGGCTTGGTATTGCAAAAGCGTCCAATAAATGACTGTGGCGTATTATATCTAAGGTCCCTTCTGTCGAGTTGCTTACTTTTTATGTCAACTTGGGAAACGTGATTTTTCTCCGTTTCCCCCCCAATTGCGTCTCCTTAGCCTTTCCAGTCATATTTTTTTTTTCCTTTTTGATCCGCCGTTCCCCTCCTGTTTAGCAAGTCAATTATTATGGAGGATGATGACCCGCGGTCTAGGCGATCATGTACTATTCGCAGCCTACGCATTATGTTTTTATCCTTAAATGTTATCTTTGGAGGGATTTTACCGTTGTATCTCTGTCAATTTCACTACAACGAGTCACGAGAAATTACCAAGGGATTATCTTGGTTATGCACTTCATTATCTTCAATAGATGAAGTTTGAGGCATATTAAGAGCCTGAGCTCTAGTGACTACAGCGTTAGCAATCTGCATGTTTTGCCTTTCCCACGTGGAAATTTGTTGCGGAGTGCATTCCTTGACTCCATGAATGCGACCGATGATGAGGTCAGCGATCGGATTCGGAAGAAGACATGCGTGTACATCTCCCGTAAAGAAAGGAGTAGCAATCCTAATGATAGCAGTAGAGTATTTCTCTAATGTGCCGCCAAATGTTACACATTTGACTACTTGTCCAGTGGCACGGGAAGGATCTACGAGTGACTGCCTAACACCAATTGTGGTGCATCCAGAATCAAATAGCACAGAGACTGGATTGTTATTCACTAAACCCTTATGTAAGACAAGAGAACCTCTTCCATCATGCGCGACTGATGCTGGAAGAGCAGGAAGAGGATGGCCACAGCTTAAAGTAGACACTGTGGTTGGCTCAAATAACGTTTTGCATTGGGGGCACTGAGATGCTCTCCCAAAATCAAAAGCGGCACATGCCATATTACTAGCATCATTATTATCTTTACTCTGTTTATAGGCTTCATTGGACTCTTGTTGTACAGAGTTTGCCTGAAAATGTGGTTTATGTCTTTTGTTTTGAGATCTACCTCGGTTATTATCACCTCTGTAGTTATTGTTACCTCTATTGTAACCCCTATTTGGGTTTGAGTCATAGTTCCCTTGGTTACCATTATCATATTCATTATAATGAGTATCTCTGTAATTATGATCTTGTTGACTCCAAGACGGATAACCCTGATAGTTTCTATAATTACTTCCTCTACGGAAATTCCTATAATTATGACCACCCCTGTGTCGAGAGCTATCAGCTCGTCTCCAGTTCTTTGAAGAAGAACCCTGAAATGATTGGTTACCTTGGTTTTGATAACTATTATGGTTACCTTTTTTATCAAATCTGTTTTGAGGTCCCTGAAATCTGTGTGAATAATTGGGATTGTATGGTGTTGCTGAAGCAACTGGCATACTCTCCTTAATCTTAGTGTTGCCAAAAGTCACGTCGGGGTGTGCAGTGACATATTGGGAACAATATTCTTCCATTTCTTTTAGAGATTTGGGTTTACGCTCATGTATAAATTCAAGGAAAGGTTTGTTCACACATGACATAATCTTATCTCTGAGCAACAAATCCATAAGTCCTTCATACGTTTTTTCTGTTTTGGAAAGCTCAATCCAACGATCAACTGTGAGACGTGCCTTTGCAGTGAATTCTGAGAATTCTACACCCGTCTCAGGTACCATCGTCTTAAATAAAAGGCGATAGCCTTCCTCACTTAGCTGATATTTTTTTATCAAAGCCGCCCTAATGACATCATAATTATCCTTATCTGCTTCTCCTACAAGGCATAATCTAGTCAAAGATTCACCTTTCAAGTTTTCTGATAATTGATTAGCGTATTGTGATTTATCCACATTATGTGTACGACAAGAACGTTCAAATCTATCCAGCCAGAATGTAATATCGTCACTGGACTGATTGAACGGTGGAACCTTAACCTTGTAAGTAGAAGGTTTACCATTACCACTAGATGCCTGATTAACATTACTCATACTTGTCAATCTCAATTTCTCCAACTCAAATTCATGTTCTCTTATTTCTTTTTTCTCTTCAGCATCTAATCTTTTTTGTTCAGCCTCCCTGTCTAATCTTTTTTGTTCAGCTTCCCTGTCTAATCTTTTTTGTTCAGCTTCACTGTCTAATCTTTTTTGTTCAGCCGCAGCTTCTCTTTCTAATTTTTTTTTGTTCAGCTTCAAATCTCCTTTCCTCCACCTGCATCTGCAATTTCTTTTGTTCAGCAGCAGCCTCAGCTTCTCTTTCTAATCTTTTCTCCTCCGCCATAGCTTTTCTTTCTTCTGCAGCTAATCTTTTCTCTTCTGCCATAGCTCTTCTCTCTTCTGCAGCTAATGCTTTGTCATATTGAGCAACTGCCCATTGTTCTAATTGTTGACCAGTCTTATCAAGGGCTTTCCCTTGTGTAATGAAGTATTCTAAAGTAGACATGATGTCTAACAATAATACTAATCACCTGAACCAATAATAATACCACAAGTTCTCAATGACTTGATTAATCAGTATACTATCCCAATATCTGTGGGTCACAAGCCTTTAATAAGGTCTTGTATAATAGTAATAATAATCAGGTACTGGTTTATACCATAATCCAAGTGCAGTGCACAGGCAATTGTGTCTTATGAAATATACCTATATAAAACATATGTCAACCAACAGAATACATAAAGTACAAATAGGACTGACAATACAAGAACATTTGCAGAAATCAAAATACATTAAATAGGGAAATCAATGAAAATAATCACTGAATCTGCAAAGAATAACAACACAAATGACGTCACAATATATGAATATAAATTGTGAATAGAACTGAAAGATAGAAAAGGTTAGACCAACAAATTACAAACAAATCACAACAAAACTAAAGAACAAAGAAATATTACAAAAATAACAATAATTACAGACTTCACAGCTAACACAAAATCAACAGTTGTCGCAGCAAATTTTCAATCAAGAAAATTGCACCTATAGAAAACGCCCACAACGGACCCTCTATGACGTGGGATATTCTGTTGTGAGGACGCCGCCCAACCTTAAACACAACCCGCTGACATAGAAACTAACATACTATACAAACAAATAACATGTAAACATAAATATATATAAATTATGTGTATGATAGTATGTGTTGCAAAATAGGCTCAGTTTTACAGTAATGGCAAAGTTATTTTTATGAAAACAAACAAACTGCCACTTTATTCAATTAAACATTCTGGCCTTAAATATTAAAGTTCATATATGGAAAACAAGAAGATCCATCGATGAAAATAGGACTTCTTAGTTCACAAATACTGTCTTCCTGTTAACATTGACAAGAATTGATCCAACTGTTCTGTGAAACTCGATAATGTCTAATGTAAAAAATGTCAACAACGCTGACCTACATACTGCATTCACCTGACAGGTCACGTGACGAAGTGTTGACAAAGAGCAAACCAATACTGCAAGTGTGTCGTATCAGCCACAGGAAACGGTCTGGTATCGGTAATCTGTTGACTTCTGAACTTCTGCGAGGTCAAACCCAGAAAGCTGGTCCACCAGTTGATAAAGTTGAATATTTTTGGATTTTTATTCCCGTTAATGATATCCACCAAAAGATAGATATAAGTGGATGGAAGCAGACATCATCATCATCATCAGTTGATAAGATCTCTATGGTGTTGTTTGCTCCACTGTAGTGTATGGAATGTCAACTTGACCTACGCAGTGGTGTGTAGACATGGATTGAGTGTACAATGTGCGAATGATGATAAGGGTTCGTGTTGTTGACAAATGTTCTTTTCTCACACTCATGTATGACTGGAAGTCATCGACACCAACGACTGTGTACCTTTTCTAAAGTTTAATTGGACGTACACACTCGACAGCACAGATAGTGACAAATCACAGGTTGGCATAATACATCATAGTACAGTGGATAACTGGTCTTGCAATGTTATGTTACATGGGCACTCATGTAGATTAATATTATAATGGACTGTCAGTAGCCAGGCCCTCAGCATCGCCCATACATATAAATCATCTGACTTCACTGACTGAGCACGTCAGCTTATAAACAATATTTCAGATGGCTTCTAAACCTAATCTCGTTTAGCGACGATTCTCCCACATAATGTTCAGCACATATTTTTTTCATATAATAATATTGAACCGCTGATAAAGGGTTCTCATGTGTAGCAGTGATCTCTGGACTAAACAAGCGATAATACGGGCATCCCCTTTTCTCTTCTTGAAAGTCACTACATGTTTGGATCCAAGATGGCTTCACTCGTGAGCTGTCACTCACGTTTGGATACAGATAATGAATCTGTCCTAAAGTTAGTCATTCATAAAACATTGCATTGCTCTGTAGATTTGATCATGAACAATTGACTGCAATCTACAGGATATAGTGCTGCTAGGAATCGAAGTCGTTTTCATCGAGTCAAATATATTCTCTTAGACATTCAAATCGTAACTATCGAAAATGGTGGCTTCGATCGAGAGTTCATAAGAGTATCTTTGATTACCTTGGTATAGGAAATATGAAACTGCCATTCCTTGGCAATACGACTAAACACTGGGGTAAAGCATACACGATAGGTCTAGACGACTATCACTTTCCCCACAAATACTGAGATCACTTTTTCCCCGGCGACAGGCCGACTTAGGAAACACAGTCCCTATCAGGACGAAGCCAAATCACACCACACCCTAGCGACACATCCGCCGAATAGCCTTCGACCTCTCTAGAGACAACAGAACATATAGTTCGACTTAGATATGTAAAGATATACAGATATAAGACAGACTCGTCCTACTCAGACAAACAATACACATAAATTCAGGCCATAGATATTCTGAAGCAAGAACAATCTATTATTACCCAAACAACGAATAAATCGCAGTAAAATGGATTTATCCGCGGAGTTTGATCGAAAGAGCCGACACAACTTTCAAGGGAAGTAACTCAATAATGACTTTCCCTTAAGCACTATTTTGCTTTCAAAATATTTGCGAAGATAACAAGAATACCAATGTATAATATTGTAAGATATCAAAGACTGCACGTAACATCTACCCTCTGTCCTGTACTTACTGTTCTAAGTCTTCTATCATTTACTAGACACAGTATTAAGGTCTTTGTCTTGTGTAGTCTGACCTATACTGTGTAATAGGGGAACAACAGAAGTGATTGCGACATTAATAGGCTGGACTGCCCATGGTAAATTTCCGGTGTTATGTTTTGCGGGTCGCACTAATGACCAGTCATCGAAGCATCAATTTTTGGTTCTGCCTAGATGGCACGGAGGATAGTGTGATTTGCTTGCATAGATAGGCGGGGTTGTCGCACGGAAGGTCCTGGGTTCGAGTCCTGGGTAAGCCAGACTGTTGTTTTTCTGTTGTCTAGTGTTCTACTTCTTTATTTCTTAGGAGTGCCTGAAAACATACCTTTATGTTTGTCTCATATTTATTTAAAGAAAAGAATGACTAAGAAACCATTCCAATATGGAAGATGTCAAGAGAAGAATGACTAAGAAAGTATCAGCTCCACGCAGAAGAAGTAATAAAAATGAACTCACCAAAATATACAATTGAAGATACGAAGTCAACATCCGGAAGGATGCAACCAGACGCGCAGCTATGTTACGTTTGGTCCTGAGTCGTGCACCAATGTAACATCTAGACAATAGTGCCACAATAAGACTATCCGCCCTGCCATCTACGCATCTTCAAAAAATGATGTTTCAATGGCAGGTCAACAGTGCGAACCACAATACATGACACCAGAAGTCCACCATGGGCAGTTCAGCCTATTAATGACGCAATCACTTCTGTTGTATTTCTATCAAGCAGTATAGGCCGAATCCAACAAGACCCTTAGGACCTTAATACTGTGTCCAGTAAATGATAGTAGACTAGAACAGTGAGAACAGGATAGTGGGTAGGTTTGGTATTGTATTAAGGTCCTTGTCTTCTTGGATTCGGCCTATACTGCTTGACAGAAATACAACAGAAGTGATTGCGTCATTAATAGGCTGAACTGCCCATGGTGGACTTCTGGTGTCATGTATTGTGGTTCGCACTGTTGACCTGCCATTGAAACATCATTTTTTGAAGATGCGTAGATTAGGGTTCCCATTCGTCCCGTTTTTCCCGGGACAGTCCCGTTTTTTGATAAAATGTCCCGGTGTCCCGAATTTATTCCAAATGTCCCGCTTTTTAAGGGTCCTTCCTGAAAAAAAAAATCTTTGGGTAACGGATTTTATTCCGTGTTTTAGTTGTGTTATTTTATCAATTTCCGGTTACAGTGGACCCTCGGTTTGAATCTCGAACAAAAGTTCGAAAGTCGACCAAAATAGGGTTCAGTGAGCATCTACCAAATGATTTAATGCGTATTAGCATTATTATACAGTATTTTTATCGTTTTTCATCCGCATAATCCGAAACGTAAGTGCAGTATAAATGATAACATTACAAGAGAATTTCCCTTCATTAAAGGTGTAGATGAAAATGTGGAATGTACTTTATGCAGCTCTAAATTTTGCATTTCACATGGTGGTCGGTCAGACGTAGTCAACCACGTGAAAACGAAAAAACATAAAGGTGCTGTTGAAAGTAAGGCTTCCAACAGCAGTATAAGTCATTTCTTAAATGCGAAAACCCAGAGTGAAAAGGAAATGGAAAAACAGTTATCATTGGCAGCACAGGAAGCAACCTTCGCTTATCACACGGCGGTGCATAACCACAGCTTTAAGTCCATGGACTGCACAACAGCCATCGTGAAAAAACTTTTCAACGATAAAGTGGAAGTTGTGTTAATTAATGTGTGTATTTTTATAACAGTATCTTATTTTAAGTGCAACATATAATATACAATAGATTTATTTGTGCTTTACCTTAATTTTTAACATGTCCCGTTTTTTTACTAAATGTCCCGGGTTTTTTAGGTAAAAATTTGGAAATGTCCCGGTTTTTAAACAAAACATTATGGGAACCCTAGCGTAGATGTCAGGGCGGATAGTGTGATTCGCTTGCATGGCTAGGCGGAGTTGTCGCACGGAAGGTCCAGTGTTCAAATCCTGGGTAAGCCACTCATGTCTGTTGTTTTTCTGTTGTCTGGTGTTCTACTTCTTTATTTCCTGCGAGTGCCTGATAACATACCTTTATATTTGTTTCATATTAATTTGTCACAATAAGACCCATTCATGAGTCTGACAGCATCTCGCGCATCGAAATCATGACAAAAGCAAACAAATGCGTATGGAATTATGCACAGGAAAAAGATGCGTAAAAAGAACATCAGCCGTGTGCAGAAAATAAATATTAGACAAACATAAAGGTATGTTTTCAGGCACTCGTAAGAAATAAAGAAGTAGAACACTAGACAACAGAATAACAACAGACGTGAGTGGCTTACTCAGGACTCGAACCCCGGACCTTCCGTGCGACAACACCGCCTAGCTATGCAAGCGAATCACACTATCCTCCCGGCCATCTAGGCATCACATAAATGATGCTTCGATGACTGGTCATTAGTGCGAACCGCAAGACACAACATCGGAAGTTTACAATGAACAACCCAGCCTATTAATGACGCAATCACTTCTGTTGTTCCTCTATTATACAGTATAGGTCAGTCCACACAAGACAAAGACCTTAATACTGTGTCTAGTAAATGATAGCAGACTTAAGAACAGTAAGCATAGAACAGAGGGTACGTTTTTGGTATTGTATAAACATTTATAACACATAAGGAAGGGAAACCCGAGGCCTGTAAACAATAAGTAAATATTAGAGAAACATAAACGTATGTTTTCAGGCACTCGTAAGAAATAAAGAAGTAGAACACTAGACAACAGAAAAACAACAGACGTAAGTGGATTTACTGGACAAATAGATGTATCAGATGATACCAGGATAGTGCCAGATAAGAGGCTGGTCTTTAAAAAAATACCCCATTCTCTGAAAAGAGTAATGGTGTATCGACATCAAAGGTATAGTCAAGCTGTATAGGTTCCTACATGAGATGGTAATGTACTATCTTTGATTCCTGTGACGCCCCTCTCCAGACTAACCTTAGACAATGACTCTGATAGGGGTAATTAACTGAATAACAAGAATTTTGAACCAAACTTAAATAATTCAATAAAGACTGTTGGAACAATTTATAATTTATTTATGTGCAGGATATTTCTTTGTTCTGTTGGATCAATTTCAAATAAAATCAAACTGATTATATATATATATATATATATATATATATATATATTATATATATATATATATATATATATATATATATATATATATTATATATATATATATATATATATATATATATATATATATATATATATATATAGTTTCACTGTCAATTATTTATATTACATGATGTTCTTACACCACAATCTCATTTTTCTTCATTTCAATGATCACTTATATAGAATAAACTCGTAGGTTATATGTTCAAAAGTCTTTAGATTCTTGTAATCTTAAGTCTTTAATTTCTTTTGTATGGTAAAATCAAGTAGCCCCAAACAAGGCTACTTATCTTAGAAATGTTCTTCTAGGCCTGGCCCAGCAATGGAACTGGAAAGAATCCTACAACTGCGGTTCTTCCAATCTTAAAGGTGGCACTGCTGAAGACCGTCTGACATTTCACAAGGGCTCAGAACAACAAAAGCTTCCTCCAGCTGATTTAGGCTCGATAGAATTAGTACCTCTTCAAGGCAGGATTTAACCTGAAATATAATATATATAACCTACGTAATATTGCTCACGGACGCTCTATCCAGTCAGGAGGTACGATGAAACAGATCAGACAAGATGTGGGTACTCATGAGAATCATAGCAAGTCAAAAATAACATAATTCATTTAATTAATAGCACACTATTCCAGTAACTCTCTGGTTACAGTTTGTCCATGATTGACTTCCTTACAATCAGATGACTATGTGGAAAATGTTATGTTTGTGATAAAGTCAATCCGTGTGACCCCCCCCCTCCCCCCGCTCAAATTCCCCTATTCAAAAATCTAGTAACGTAAAATTACACCCTATAAAACCCCCACTATTATAGTTGAAAATTGCCAAGGACAAGGCAAATCGTATCGCTAAGAATTGGACAATACTTGATTTTTCTACTACCATAGTTTGAAAAAGGTTACCCTTCCCCAAAACCGCATACACACCCGCCCTATTATTTAGTGAAGGTTGTAACTATAAATAACTACAATGTTTGAAATTTTGCACCAAGGCCATTGCCTATCCGAACAGTCCACGATTTGGCACAAGATTTGAATTTCAAAAGACCAAGCGTATTGAGTCCCATCCCCCAAACACACACGCAGCTCGCGTTACCCTTCCCAATATTTTATGACGAAAGCCGGAAAGTATGGCAGAAAACCAACTTGTTACTTCGTCTTGAAAAGGGAGAGAGGGGAAAGGGTGGGTTAAAAAGAAAAAAAAAACAAGCCTAACTTATGCGTTTGAAAATGAAACTAAAACCAAATCTGTACGGGGCAGAGGGGGAAAAGCTTAGATAATGTATTGCTTTCTAAATAAAGAGAGTAAATAAAAGGGATGTTCTGAATGATAACGATAATATTATTTAATATCTTACCATAACAATTTCCCTTATATTACATCATCTTGCCTTAGCAAATCTATTTGGTTCGGAAGAAAGAGTAAATCATTACCATAAAATTACATAGATGAAAACGACAAAGAATAGTTAGATGAAAACTAGATAGGATGATAGAGGCCATAGGGCAGTTTAATAATCAATTTTAACTTTTGAAATCGGTCCATAAATGGCTGAGATATGACAGAAATAAAAATAAATAAAATCAGACTAGCAAACGCACTGATTAACACTCCATGTTTGGGGTTTTCAAAAGAGTCAAATTTTGGACGCGTTGTTTCATTGGCTAGTGGGAGTGATAACATGTAACGCATTCTAGGCTAGAACGCCATTTGAAAATTATAATCGCAGTGCCAAGATGAGAACAGAAGGGGAGCTTTTCTGACTTAGTTTTACCTTCTGGACGACAGCAGTCTGAATTTTGTGCCACCATTCTGCTAGTCATCTGGTTCATTGTGTGAATTATTTCATTATTTGCGGTAAGAGAAATGCCTTTATTAATTTTATATGTATGTACAGGCCACAAGGGTGTGAGCCAAAATTTGTGTTGTACGACATTGCCATTGGAAAAGAATTACGGCATCCTAGCAAGCACATGCCTAAGCAGACTTGCGGAAGGGGGGGGGATGAATTTACATTGTGTTTGCATAGTACTATTACAAATCATACGATTGTAAGTCCAAAAACTACTGGCAGTCTTCTGCAGGCCACAGTGTTCCAGAACCCTTGAAAAAAAAATGAATAGGATGTCATACTAAAAGAGTTAACAGATCACTAGAAAGAGAAAAGGAAAAGTGTGTACCCCAGCTGATGATAGAGAAGATACAAAAGGTTTAAAGTGACAGGGGCGTTGAAGCCATGTGGGAAGGAGAAGGTACCCACTGAGTGTGAAGAAGTCACATAAAATTAGGGACTGAAGCTATTGGTTAGCACAGGTAACTGATCACAAAGAATGCTTAATGATGTTTAGTTGTTAGTTGTGGAGATATATATATGAAAAGTGTATTTAGGGAGGAATTGTTCCTCTTGTTGCAGGGTTGCATCACCTATTACCACGTGAGACATAACCTAGAGCTGCACAATACGAGGCAACTTGCCTGTTGTTTTTACTTTGAGGTCAAACTGAAGTAGCCGCCTCCAGAGGACACTGCTGTGAAAGAGTGTGCAGTATCTCCAGCAAGCCATCCACTTTCAACTGAAAATTAAGATAAGCCCAAAATCTTGCGGGCTTATGACTTCTCATTTTATTTTATTCTCCACACTTTCAATAAACTTTCTTGTGACGTGATGAGAAGACCAGTCCCTCACACTAGTGACATCTCTTAAGATATTATTACTTCAGCAGGGGATACAAGTATAGAAACCTTTTTAGTAATAACATTTATGGACAAGATGTCCTTCATATTGATTTAATGTTGTATATATACATTTCCTTTTGAGTTGAACATTTCTATTTTAAAAAAAATGGAGGATCAAGTAAAAAAAGTTGTAAAGTAATTTCATAATTTTAACCACTGTTTTACTTAAGTTCGTTATATTGAGTTACAGTTGTGTTTAAGTTATCATCATATCACCACACATACATTACCCTAGACACGTAGTCATATAATATAACAGAGCCTAAATTATTACACAGAGTGAGATCTGAGAGTGGTAGCGGTTAGGTACCCTGAGAATACATTATCATCATCAACTATTAGACTCAGGGACTTACATGGCTTGACCTCACTCTGTTGACTCTTACTTTTTAACATCAATAATCTCTAAATCCACCACAATGTTATAACTCAATTTGAACAGTAAAATAATTTCTTTCATTCTATCCATCTTCTGAATAGGTTGGTCCATTCCAGCAAGCTTAATATCTTCAAAATATTTTGCTAAAACTTACATCACAATCTACGCGTCCATCTGCTTTCATTTCACAATTAAATTAAGCTAACACAGGTGTAACGGTCGATTGTGGCCTCTATGTTGAGGTGTGTAGAATGACCATCATGAATGTTACAGTGCTGTATATGTGAGTAGGGGTCAGGTCAACCCAGGCAGTACAATGATGTGAATATAGGTCACCAGGCGTTGAGGCACTGACAGGGTGTAATGAAGACTCTCCTTTAAACGTACAGGCTCTCAGATGTGTAGTGATCGTTGAAATGTGTGGTTGACGCGATGTGTGGGTGAGTAGACATCATAAAATGATAGACGCGAATGTGTATAAGCTCTTGGACAATGGCACGATACACCCACTTAACCACATGTAGGAGGCAGTAACGTTGTTAACAGCAGCTGACATTTCAATCACTTTAATACAGGATGACAACATGTTACGCCGACATCAGGACATAGTCATTTGACAAAACTCAGGAACATTATAAACATGACGACAGTTTAGTACAGTTTGCATCAACAGATCATCAGTAAGCTGTGCATATATGATGCTGACTTCCATCTAACTCTCTTCCTACAGCCACGGCAAATTTACCCCGCATTGCCAGCGGGTCTTCAAATATGAGTTTAAACCAACTCCATTTTGACACCAGCAAGTCAGATACATCGACTAGTATACAGCAGGCAGCAAAATATGGCAGGCCTCTAGGTACATGGGCCTCTGTGGTATTCCTTAGTAAACATGGTGGATCAGATCCTGTCCAATATGATAATACAATGTTCTTTGGGCATACACAGGCCCTGAGCAAATAATGTCAGCATAATTCGTGAGCTCAAACTCTCGTATCCTCGAAGGACTCTTTCTCGCCCAGGGAAAAGTCACTGAGCTGGTAAATAAATGTTATACGTGATTCTGATAATAGAGGAAAATGAATCGAGGGATAATATACCTTTGTCATCCCTTCATAATAACACTAATAAACACATTCGTCTCCTAGACGCTTAGAAATATATCATGGGGAAACAATCTTTAGACATCTTGGTCTCACACACAGAGGACTTTCCTTCCCCAGGCTTAAAGCTAGATCGAAGACGCCAAAAGAACGTCTTGACACTCTCAAAAATACAGCTCGACTCCTAGATCGAAAGTCTTTTTTTAACGCGCCACTAAAAACTTGCGCATGCGTCGTAGACGCTATACGCTCTGAGCAAAACTCTGGTGGTGCGATATTGAACACATATTAGGAAAAGACTGACCATCCAAGCCATGTGTGGTCAGGTAATAAGACATCGGTTCTAGTTGCAAACATTCCGAGAAAAGCTGACCATTCAAGCCATATATGGTCAGGCAACCAGACATCGGTTCTAATATTAGACCGCTAGGTTAAAAACAAGTGGGATCACAACCACTGTTAAATTCAACCCAAGTAAAACATGAGTAATACCCCTTTGATCAGGAATCTAAAAAATAATGTCTCCAAACTAAACAGGTACATTACAGATTATAAACACAGCGAAACTGTACGCAACAGTTTACCGCACCCCCAGGGAAAAAAAAAGAAACATTTTTTTTAAAATACATCCAAGAGCAATATTCAACAGGCTCATAACGCACGAATGATGCTAAGACGAAAAGTATCAAATATAATGCCTAATGTGAGGCTAACTC
Organism: Oreohelix idahoensis; assembly: GCA_024509875.1. NCBI lineage: Eukaryota > Metazoa > Mollusca > Gastropoda > Stylommatophora > Oreohelicidae > Oreohelix > Oreohelix idahoensis. Next base: position 232,408 of record JAMPIV010011646.1, read on the forward strand.
GACGCATGGAGCGTCAGGTGAGAATATATCTCAGAACATTAGAGAAAGCATTTCTCTAAGTATACACATATTCCAGGGAGGTGCCACCAACATACACTACAGTGCTGGCAATGTTATAATGCAAGCAAAAGTTACATACATCTAATTTTATCTCACATCAAGTACCTTATCTCCAAGTCTAGCAATGAAACATCATCAAAAACAGCGGTGTCTTTATCTAAATATACCGCATCATAGTGATATATCACCTTAACAACTAAAAGGTACATCATGTTAATATGTAATAATATTTTTAACATAAGGTTTTATATACACTTAACTAAGTAGATGCACAATGAAGTCCAGATCATAGTCTAAGAGGGCACATCTACTGTATCGTCCCAAGGAAAAGTAAGGACCTCACAATACGTCATGGTTGGCACAATGTACAAATTCTCCCAAAACATCAACGATTTTCTGAGAAAATACAAATAACGCAATTCTATTTGATAACCGTTAGATTTTCTAACATACAGTAATCAAACATACATTCTTAACTGTGGCCGAGTGAAATTTCGACCATTATATTGTGAGCACTAAACCTTCCTCCGTTATCCCGAGACGGTAACAGAGAAAGACAATCACACAGCATAATACCGAGAATTCGCGTAAAGTGAGAACAGATGTGCTGATATATAGTTATAGTAAAGAACTGTTATAAATCTCAACGTGTATCAGGAAATCTAGGACACAAAAGTTAAGTGGAATCATGCGGGCATCTGGACAGAATGTCTGCTATCACATTATCCGAACCACCGATAGCTCGTACAGTGAAATGAAAGGGTTGAAGAGCAATTGCATGTCGAGTGGATCTCGAGCTCTTTAAGTTCTTACTCTGAATAGCTGTAAGAGCTTTTTGGTCGGTTTCCACAATGAAATGCGCACCAAGAAGGAATCTTTGTAACTTAAGAATTGACCATACCATAGCCAACAATTCACGGTCTAGAACCGAGTATTTTCCTTTCTACCGCATTCAGTTTTCTAGAGATATACATTACCGGATGCAGAGTTTCTGAATACTCCTGCATTAGTGCCTGCCCGATCCCGGTGGATGAGGCGTCACTACGAAGAACAAAAGTCTTATCAGTAGTAGGTAGCCTTAAGATTGGGGAGATGAGAATAAAGTTTTAATCTGATCCAATGAAGCCTGGCATTCTTGGGACCAGCGCACTATATTAGGAGACCCTTTCTTCAATAGGGTTGAAAGAGGTGCCATAATAGAAGATAGATTCGGAATGAATCTTCCATAGAATTGTATTAAACCTAAGAGACTGCGTACATGCATTTTTGTCTTAGAAATAGAAATGTTTAGTATCTTAGATGTGTTGTGGTCCTCTGTCTTCAAGAGACCATGACCAACACGGTGACCAAGGAAAGAAATTTCACTAAACCCAACATAAGCTTTAGAGGGTTTTGCTGTCAAATTATGTTCGCGTAGAGTAGACAGTAATTCATCTAAACCCAAATAGTGATCTTCCCAAGAGCCACTGAAGAGACAGGTATCGTCCAAGTATGCAATGCCATCTGAACGATATGAGAGAATTCGACGCATCATGCGTACGAAAGTAGCTGGGGCGTTCATAAGGCCGAAAGGCATGAAATTCCATTGAAACAAACTCCTAGGTGTTGAGAAAGCAGTGAGAGGTTTGGCGCGTTCAATTAGAGGAACTTGCCAATAACCTTTAGACAAGTCGAGTTTGGTAAAGAATCGAGAATTAGAGAGTCTATTAAGTAGATCTTCTAATAAAGGCATAGGTTCAGCATCGAACTTCGTAACTTTGTTTAATTTGCGATAATCGACGCAAAGGCGTATGTTCTTGTTTTTCTTTCGAACAATAACCATGGACGAAGAGTATGCTGATGTGGATGGTTCAATTATTTTCAATTGTATCATTTCATCCAATTCTTTCTCGACCTGTGTCTGAAAGTGAATAGGAATAGGGTAAGGTCTAACCCTGATAGGATTATGGTCAGTAAGTATTATGTCATGTTCAATGACATGAGTGTGTCCAGGAATGTCAGTAAGGACATCCTGAAATGTTTGTAACATAGAGGAGATTTGTCGCTGTTCCACAATAGATAAATTAGGAGAAACAGTAACGTTTTTCCATGATTCCGTAGAATGAAATGGAATCATTGGAAGAGGAAAATTAACATCAGAGAAAGTAGTTTCCTCATCCTGTATAACCGACAGGGATGAGTAATGACCATGTGGGACTGGAGAATCGTCCGTCGCATGGAAAATAGGTAGCAAATAGTCTGGTCGTTCATGAAATTCCGTGAGCATGTTTATATGAAAGGTTGTATGCTTTCCGTCAATATCGACCACATAGTCAACATCGGAAATTCTTGAGACTATTGTATACGGACCTTTCCATGCAATAAGAAGTATGTTTTCTCTACAAGGGAGCAAAACAAATGCTTTGTCGCCAGGACAAAGTTGTCTTAGGCATCTATTCTTATTTGCAAATTGCCTTGCCTTTTCTTTAGCAAATTCGGATGAGGAAGTCGCTAATTTGCATGCCTCGATAATCTTTTGCCTGAGAGCAATGACATACTAATATGAAGATTGTGTGTCATCGTTAATATTATCAGCAGTTATAAGATCATGAAGCAAAGACATAAGACCGCGCGGTAGCTCGCCAAAGACAAGTTCAAAAGGAGAAAATCCTGTATGTTCGTTGGGGACCTTTCTATATGCAAAGAGGGCCGTGGGTAAAACCCTATCCCAATCCTGAGGATGATCCTCAGTTATCTTCCCAAGTAAGTTCTTGAGTGTTCTATTCAAACGTTCAACTAACCCATTATACATCGAGTGATAGATACTACTCAGAGACCTTTTAATATGCAGAGTAGCCGTTACACGCGACATAGTGTCTGATATTAATTTTGTGCCATGGTCTGACAATATTTCCCCGGGAAATCCCAGACGAGAAAATATGAGCCAAAGAGCGTCTGCAATATCGGCAGTAGAGATGCTCTTAAGAGGTATAGCCTCTGGCCAACGTGTGCACATGTCAACGCATGTTAGGATAAATTGATGTCCTCTGGCCGACTTGATCTTAAAAGGACCAATAATATCTATAGCCATCTTCTGAAACGGCCGAATAGGAATGTATGCAGCATTGATAGGTGCAGCATGTCGTGGACCTCTCGATTTGACCTCTTGGCATATTTTGCAAGATCGACAATAAAGCGTATGTCTTTATTCACAAATGGCAAAAAAAGCCGCAAGAACTCTCGACCTAGTGCGAGAAAAACCCATATGTCCAGCACACTGAGAGTCGTGAGCATGTTGCAGAATTTGGACTCTCATACTCTTGCGCACGAGAATTTGTGAATGCATAGACGTAGACGAGTCTTGTACCATACGCCCAAGTACACCATTCTTCATTGTAATCCAAGATTTGCGATTTGTGTTCTGATTTGGAACACCTTTTTTGCCAGAATAAAGAATTTTTTTAAAGAAGGATCATCTTTTTCTAGTTTTATAAAACTGTCACGCGAAATCACCAAGTGATCATCTTGGCTATGCACTTCATTACCTTCAGTCGATGAAGTTTGAGGCATATTAAGAGCTTGTGCTCTTGTGACCCCTGCACTGGCAGCTTGGATATTTTGTTCTTCCCAAGTAGCTATCTGCTTGCGGGGTGATTCCCTAACTCCGTGAATACGACCGATGATTTTTTTTTTTTTTTTTTTTTTTTTTTTTTTTTTTTTTTTTTTTGCGTACGCCCGCTAATACTCGAGGCGAAATCTCAGGTTATTACTATGTCTAACCTGACATTGATTTTACGTGAGTATTCCTTTTTACTTGTACAGAGACAGGTGTCCCTCGCCATTCAGGCAAATACTCTCCGATTTCGGAGGTACCCATTGCAGCTGGGTCGGCTCAGGAGCCGCCAATCCCTGGTCGACAACACTCCTTCAAATGTGCTCGCCAGGTCTCGAGTTAATCCAGTCCAATTCCCGGTCCACGAAAAATCCTCAAATGCCGTCGCCCGGGTTTGATCCTGAATCACCCGGTCGCCAGAGCGGTGTTGTAACCACTACGCTAGCGCGGCTCCCGACCGATGATAAGATCAGCAATAGGATTCGGTAGAAGACACGCGTGGACATCTCCCGTAAAGAAGGGAGTAGCAATGTGAATGATTGCAGTTGATACTTTTCCAGAGTGCCACCAAATGTCACATATTTGACCACTTTTCCCGTAGCACAGGAATGATCTATTAAAGATTGCCTAACTCCGATAGTAGTACATCCAGAATCGAAAAGGACTGAGACTGGATTATTATTCACCAACCCTTTATGTAAGAAAAAAGATCCTCTCCCGTTCTGCGCAGCTGCAGCAGGAAGAGCGGGAAGAGGGTGACCACAACTCAAGGTTGTTACAGTAGTAGGTTCAAATAGTGTTGTGCATTGGGGGCATTGAGATGCTCTCCCAAAATCGAAAGCAGAACATGTGATAGCACTAGAAGTACTTTTATTATTGTTTGATTCATTACTAACTACTTGTGACTCTTGTTGAGCACAGTTAGCATGACGACACGATTTATTATTATTGTGTCGCGCCCTACCACGACTATTATTTCTTTCATAGTCATTGTTATCTGACCTATTGTTATCATTGTTTTGGTTTGAACCACAGTTTTTACAATTATGATTGTCATTTTCCCTTTGCTGAGAATATTTACCATATGGATTTTGTTGTCTAGGATAGTTTCTATTGTGACTACCCCTGCGAAAGTTTCTAAAATTGTTTGATCTAAAATAACGAGGACTGTCAAATCTCCTCCAGTTCTTTGAAGAAGAAATATTACCATATGGATCACCATGCTCCTGTTTAAAGTTACGACTACTTTTCTTGTCAAAGTTGCGTTGACCACCTTGAAATTTATGAAGAAAGTTATGACCATATGGTGTTGCAGAATCCACGGGCAAACCTTCTTTAACTTTAGAATTGCTAAACGTTTGTTGTGGGTGCGCAGTGACATACTGGCAACAATGTTGTTCCATGTCTTTTATGTTTTTAGGTTTACGTTCATGTATAAAGGCAAGAAAGGACTCATTAACTGATGACATTACTTTGTCCCTAAGTAATAGGTCCACAAGTGCTTCATATGCTTTTTCAGTCTTAGACAGCTCAATCCAACGTGTGAAAGTAAGACGTATCTTTGTAATAAAGTCTGAAAACTCTACCCCAGTCTCTTGTAACATAGTCTTAAAACGAGGACGATAATCGTCTTCTTTAAGTTAATATCTCTTTAATAAAGCCGCTCTGACAACTTCATAGTTAGTCTTATCAGGTTCTTCTATTGCCATTATAGTATTTAACGGTTTACCTGTAAGTATTTCCAACAGTTGTCCGACATATTGCTCTTTATCTAACTTATGCGATACGCATGTAAGTTCAAATCTATCTAGATAAAATGTTATGTCGTCTTTTGCAGCGTTGAAAGGAGGTAATTTGACTTTATAAGAATTTTCCTTTGTCTTACCAGAAGTTGCTTGAGAATTACACATATTCATCAATTTTAATTTCTCCAGCTCCAAAGCTAAGAGTTTTTCTTCATGTTCCATTTTCTGTTTCTCAGCTTCTAGCTTCTGTTTTTCAGCTTCCATTTGCATTTGCATTGTCATTTTTTTCTCTTCAGCATCAGCTTGAAGTTTTCTTTCCTCAAATTCTCTTTGTTGCTGAATTTTTTTATCTTCAAATTCTCTTTGTTGCTGAATTTTTTTATCTTCAGCTTGAAGTTTTCTTTCATCAAATTCTCTTTTTTGTTTTTCCATTTCCATCTGGAATTTCCTTTCATCTGCTTGCATCTGCAATCTTAAATTCTCAGCTTCTATTTTCTTTTGCTCATTTTCCATTTTCTGTCTCTTTTCTTCCGACTTCAATGCCTTGGCGTATTGAACTGTCGCGAATTCTTCTAATTTCTCACCAGCTTTACCAAGGGATTTCCCTTGCTCATTAAAGAACTCAAGTGTAGACATTATGTCTAATAATATGAGATAAGTAACCTGAAATAATAAATTAATTTATTCCAACCTCAATGATATTAAGTCTTTAATAAAGAACTTGTATAATCAACTCCCTTTATCTCAACCTCTGTTGGAGACAAGTTCCTAATAAAGAACTTGTACATTCACCTTGCTTTATCCCAATCTCTGTGGGGGACAAGTCTTTGATAAAGAACTTGTATAATCACCTTTATAATAATAACACCATCTATCAATTATATATCCCAAGTGCACTATATATATATATATATATATATATATATATATATATATATATATATATATATATATATATATATATATATAAACAGTGTATGACAACAATGAATAACGTAAACAAAGAACAAGCATCAAGGACAAAACAATAACATTCGCAGAAGTCAACTAAATTATAAAGCGAAACTAAAGACAATATCACAAAGTATGTGATGATAACTGCGAAATATCAAACGAAACAAATGACACAACAGTGTATAAACATAAAGGTGTATAGAACTAAACGATAGGAAGAGAAGGCGGACAGATACAAACGAATCAAATTAAAATTAAAGAACAGAAAAATATAACAAATTCAACGAAAAGTACACCTCGTCACAACTAAACAACAATAGTAACAAATGTCGATAACAATTTCCACTGAAGGAAATTTGCAAAGTCCCTACAAAACGCTTACAAAAGGCCCTCGATTAAGTGGGATATCCTACCGTAAGACGCAGCCCAACCGAAAAAAACCCGCTGAAATATAAACATATAAATGACATGTAACAAAAAACATGTAATATATAAAAAAAGATTGTGTAAAGAGGAAGGCTCAATTGCACAATACAATGGCACAGTTCACAACAATAAACATGCCACTTAACTTATGATGCAATCCTATCGTCAACAACAGCAACGAAGAAGCACAGTAGTCAGCATTCTAAGGAACAGAGGATCCAACGCTGAAGGGTACTTCTGAACTTGCTTCTCAAACGACAATAACAATGCTGGTACTGGTACTTGGCCTTCGAAACAACGGCGACAACAAGGGTATCGGAACTTGACCTTCCGAACTACAGTAGCAATGATGATATCGGAACTTGACCTACTGAACTATAGTAGTAATGATGATATCGGAACTTGACCTTCTGAACTATAGTAGTAATGATGATACCGGAACTTGACCTTCTGAACTATAGTAGTAATAATGATATCGGGACTTGACCTTCAATTATCACGCAATTGAACAACAGCACGCCAATAGCCCCATCAAGCTGGCTCACCATAAATGTAACGGTCGATTCTGGCCTCTATAATGTTGAGGTGTGTAGAACGACCATCATGAATGTTACAGTGCTGTATATGTGAGTAGGGGTCAGGTCAACCCAGGCAGTACAGTGAGATGAATGTAGGTCACCAGGCGTTGAGGCACTGACAGGGTGTAATGAAGACTCTCCTAGTTGTACAGGCTCTCAGATGTGTAGTGATGTGTGGTTGACATGATATGTGGGTGAGTAGACATCATAGTAGGATGATGGACACGAATGTGTAGAGGTTCTGGACAATGGCACTGGTACACCCACTTAACCACATGTAGGAGTCAGTAAGGTTGTTAACAGCAGCTGACGTTTCAATCACTTTAATACAGGACGACAACATGTTACGCCGACATCAGGACATAGTCATTTGACAAAACTAAGGAACATTATAAACATGACGACAGTTTAGTACAGTTTGCATCAACAGATCATCAGTAAGCTGTGCATATATGATGCTGACTTCCATCTAACTCTCTTCCTACAGCCACAGCAAAATTACCCCGCATTGCCAGCGGGTCTTCAAATATAAGTTTAAACCAACTCCATTTTGACACCAGCAAGTCAGATACATCGACTAGTATACAGCAGGCCGCAAAATATGGCAGGCCTCTATGTACATGGGCCTCTGTGGTATTCCTTAGTAAACAAGGTGGGTCAGACCCTGTCCAATATGATAATACAATGTTCTTTGGGCATACACAGGCCCTGAGCAAATAATGTCAGCATAATTCGTGAGCTCAAACTCTCGTATCCTCGAAGGACTCTTTCCTGCCCAGGGAAAAGTCACTGAGCTGGTAAATAAATGCTATACGTGATTCTGATAATAGAGGAAAATGAATCGAAGGATAATTTACCTTTGTCATCCCTTCAGAATAACACTAATAAACACATTCGTCTCCTAGACGCTTAGAAATATATCATGGGGAAACAATCTTTAGACATCTTGGTCTCACACACAGAGGACTTTCCTTCCCCAGGCTTAAAGCCAGATCGAAGACGCCAAAAGAACGTCTTGACACTCTCAAAAATACAGCTCGACTCCTAGATCGGAAGTCTTTCTTAACGCGCCACCAAAAACTTGCGCATGCGTCGTAGACGCTATACCCTCTGAGCAAAACTCAGGTGGGGCGATGTTGAACACATATTAGGAAAAGACTGACGATCCAAGCCATATATGGTCAGGTAATAAGACATCGGTTCTAGTTGCAAACATTCCGAGAAAAGCTGACCATTCAAGCCATATATGGTCAGGCAACCAGACATCGGTTCTAATATTAGACCGCTAGGTTAAAAACAAGTGGGATAACAACCACTGTTGAATTCAACCCAAGTAAAACATGAGTAATACCCCTTTGATCAGGAATCTAAAAAATAATGTCTCCAAACTAAACAGGTACATTACAGATTATAAACACAGCGAAACTGTACGCGACAACAGGTTTGAATTCCCTCCAAGAATTACACAGTGATTTCACACACACTTATCCACTTCTATAAGGCACATTTTAATAATATAATTATATATACATATGTAAATACATTCTTTCTTACCCTCAGATACATGCAGACCGGCTTTTAACGGCTTTACAGACTGTGTTACACTGCAGATGGCAAATTAGTCAGGTAGTAGACGAATTCGCTCGTGTCTAAAGTTTTGAATTGTGTGGCAAGTGTATTACTATTGGTACCTTCCGTTTAATATAGAGTAAGTTTTCACGTACGAGAAAGCAACTAGTCCGTAGTATTTTGCAGCCTAGGAAAAGTGATAATCTTGGGCCTTCTGTACTAATATTAAAAACTTGAAATCGTTCTAGTTTCTTTATCTCTGAACGGATTTCCTTCATCCAAAGCTTATATCATTCTTAGGGCTAAGCTTTGTCTATTGCAGTATCTCTCTTATGTCTAGATTAATCCGACTTTTCACTGGAGCAGCCTAAACATGGCAAAGCACAACATGGTTCATGCATCGATAACTTAAATACACATTTTCTCCGGTTCTACATCATTTCCAGTGAAAATCTAGATATCTACCAATAGCTAATGATCCCTTTTATCGAATTGATCCTTTTATTATCAACGTATATCGTTATTAATTGCACAGTGCCTTTCGAAACATTGTCAACATCTACACTTTCTCGTCTTCCTACTAAAAAGACTTACAAATTATTAGCATTGCGTGACACGAGCTGCCGTTTTGATTATTTGTTTGGCTTCTCGGAATATCTGTACTGTGTAATGTTTTGAATGAAGCCAAGATAGGATTCAGACTTCATCACAGGAATGACATGTCATAATGTTTTGTGTGTTATATAAAGAATTTAATTCATTTGTTTCTGCAACCTGTTGTGCTCAGGTTGTAACTGCATTAGAAGAAGAATGATGCGCTATCTCCCAAGTGAGAATGTCTTGAGGAGAACAATCCTTAATGCTCTTTATATTGCTAATAATCAAATAGCAGCATGACTGATCAAAGCTACACACTCTAACTTTTCTCGACAAGAAAAGAGTGTCGATTTCTACATCTGCTGTAGGGTAACATTCAACCGTGCCGCAAAAAGTTATGCATTTGACTGATGCACCCGTAAAGCATGAAGGATAAATTAAAAACTTCATCACTCCCACTGTGGTACACCCCGTGTCTCTCAGAACTGAAACGGGTGTGTCAAATTTACAACCCTTATTTTGAGTTTAATGGCCAATTCTTCAATCAAATCAGTGGCGTCGCTATGGGTGCTAAGATGGGCCCTAGTTACGCTTGCCTGTTTATGGGCCACTTTGAATATTTGGTCTTTCAAAGTTACGATGGACCGATACCTGAGTTTACCGCCGCTATATTGATGATGGTATTGGCATTACAGACATGTCTGAGGTAGACTTCCATCGATTTATTGACTATGTTGGTAATTTCAATCCTGCCGTTAAATTCACTTCTGAAATTTCTACGACTTCAGTGAACTTCCTTGACATCACTGTGACTATTAGCCCTGCTGGTCTTAAAACGTCTGTCTATTATAAGACTACTGACGCACATGGTTTCCTTCTTTATACTTCATCGCATCCTCTTAGTTGTAAAAATTCTATTCCCTTTTCTCAACTTCTTCGCTTGCGTCGGTTATGTCACGATGCCGATGATTTCCATCAGCGAGCTCAAGAGATGCTCGAGTTCTTTCGCCGACGTCTTTATCCAGAATATGTTTTATCTGATGCTCCTAATCGCGTCACTCGCGTCACTTGTCAGATGGCACTCACTACTAAACAATCTGTCCAATCAGACAGACTCAAACTGGTTCTAACTTTCCATCCTCACTGTCTGGCGGTGAAGAGAATTCTGTTTCGACTTCTGCCTGTTCTCCACTCTGATCCTGATACCAGAGAGTTATTTTGTGATACATCTTTGGTGGAATATTGTAGGGATAGGAATTTTAGGGATATTCTTGTACACAGTCGCTTGAGACATACTAGCCCGTCATACTTTGGTACTAAACCGCGCCAACGCCGTATATGTAAGAGCTGTCCGTTTGTACTCCAAACTCAGTCACTTTTCCAAAAGGGAAATTTGTCATTAGAGAGTCTTTCACGTGCGAATCCAGAAACCTGATTTATGCTATAATCTGCAAGAGGTGTGGCATTACCTATATTGGTGAAACTAGCAGGCGTTTGGCAGACAGGTTTCGTGAGCACTTTAATGACATTTTTCATTAGAAAATTTACTGGTGGCCCACCATTTCAATAGGCCTGACCATTCAGGTAATTCCGATATTCATGTCACTGCCCTCCTTTTATGTGTCGGTGATGACCGGACTCGCTTTTCGTTGGTTAATCGTCTTATTTTTCAAATTGGCTGTTTATCTCCAAAAGGCCTCAATGTCAAACATCATTTTGCATAAATTCTGGTGGCTTTTCTCTCTTTTTCATTTTTCTTTATTCGTTGTTTTTTCGATCTATCTTCTTATGTTTTGGTTTTGGTTCGTTTCGTATACTTTTTTTTATCTATTTAAATTATTTCTATCTTATACGTCACTTCCTTAGACGATTTCTTGGACAAGGTACCTCAGTGTTCTATTCCAAGCATCTACGGATTTAGCTAAGTGACCTTTTACTTGTTCAGAAGTTTTGTTCATTCTTTTTTTCGTTTCGTTGATTATTTACTTTTTTTTGTTTTGGTATTTCTTTCCGGTTTTATGATTTTCTTGTATTATTATTGTTCTTTTTTCGCTCATCACTGTCGGTGTTTACTTTTTCCATCTGCTTGTATCGCTCATTTGGTGTATGTTTCTCATCATCGTATGTTCTTTAAGTACCTATATGTAATTCTTGTCCTTGTCACCTGTTTGTAACTGTGGCTAACCAAGGGCAAAACCCGAAACTTCCCTTGTTTCATGTGAACCGTTATTTGTAGAACTGATTCAATACCGTTTTATTGGTTTATATACTTAAAAAAACCTTACGTATGACGAGCGAACACGCACCGTCATGTGACGCTAAAACTGGTAAAGCATGTCCACATCGTAAACGTAGAGTGGCACCAGGTTGATACAATGTCATGCATTCTGTGCAATTACCGCAATTTTCCAGATCAGCGCTACAAGCGTTAGCGTGATTGTTGGCCTCATTATTACTATTAATGACATTAGTATCACCAGTTTGAAAACCATTAGCTTTTGATCGTCCTCGGCAATGGCTTCTCGAAAATCGAGATTTTCGACGATCAGATACCTGGTCATAAGGAGAGTACCCTTGGGAGCCGCGCTAGTGTAATGGCTTCGGCGTTGTACTGGCAACCAGGTGTTCATGGTTCAAACCCTGGCGTCAGCGTTTGAAGGAATGTTTACCACCGGAAATTTGACTGAATAACCTGAACGGCTCCTGTGATAAACCCTCTGTTGATGGGAAGGAGCGAAGCTCCTGACCGGGTGGGAAGGAAAATCCTAAGGTTCCCCAGCCTCGCAATGACATGTCATTGGGCCGAAGGGCTGAAAGCCCAAGTGACGCTGGTTAAGAAAAAAAAAAGAAAAAGGAGAGTACCCCTGAGGGCCCCTGAAAAAGCGATTACCTTGTGACGGTGACGAGAAGTTTTCACTGTTGGTATACTTATCATGAGTATTATGTTTATTCCGATGATATGCATCTTTATTATGGTAAGTAAAATTTTGTCTCTCCATAAAACGTGAAGGTGAACGATTATGTTGGAAATTGTATCTACCCTGAAAAGAATTATGATTGTCTTCTTTATATCGATTGTCCAAGCTACGAGTGCGCGATCTAGCGTGTGCATGTGTTGCGGCACCAGAAGGTAAAGTATCCATGACCTTCGCCTTGCTCAAACGTAAATTCGGATGGGTGTTAAGTCATATTTTAATTAAGAGGAGTTAAGTGTTAAAGACTGGAATGTACGGGTCGGATTTTTGTACACGCTAGTAAACACGCTCTGCGTGATGAGAGAATTTTTTAGTCGGGGGTTGTATGCTCAGTAATGTTTAAACTGTTACCTGACTAGTTATTAGTTTGTTTAAAGATAGGATAAAGAAACTGGTCGAATGTTCTATGAATTAGTTTGGGGGAAAAGGCGGATGAATTCAGCTCACATCTCAAGCTGCGAGTTCACGCTTGAATGAATTTTTACTGAGCTGTTTTGAGCAGCTGTTATTTCGTGAGAGTACGTTTTGTGACAGAGCTTGGGAATGGACGTGGTCCATTTCGCTAGTATGTTCCAGAATATATTTTTGTGAAAGGAATATTTGATAATTCTAGAATGTACGTTATTGAAGATTGAGAGATATTATATTCATATTGATTCAAAGCCTTGGATATTATGGATTACCAATGTACTGTGTATTCAATTGAAGATTGAGATATTATATTCATATTGATTCAAAGCCTTGGATATTATGGTTTACCAATGTAATGCGTATTCAATTGAAGATTGAGAGATATTATATTCATATTGATTCAAAGCCTTGGATAGTATGGCTTACCAATGTACTGTGTATTCAAGTGAAGATTGAGAGATATTATATTCGTATTGATTCAAAGCCTGGGATATTATGGCTTGTTAATTTACTGTTTATTCTGTATGCGTATATTATGAACTGTCGATGCTTCATGACTTGATGTGAGCTGTATTACCTTGATGTCTACGTGACTGTGTAGTGAATAAACGGTGTATAACGTTATCAGGAGTTTCAACGCTCCTGACTCCAGTGTTTGTTGTAGTGTGTGGCTCCAGTCTGTTCGGGTATGCCAGAACCCTTTAACATTCGCGTATGTTGTCATCTACATAGTCACACACCTGTCGGCCACCTGTAAGCCCGACCATATTGACTTCGTCCTTGTCAGCCTTTGATGCACCACACACCACCCACCAGAAACATTCCATAACCATCAACATTAACAGAACATTATATGTACCACTCAATTTAATCCTCAACATAGTGGTAACATAAGTGGTGAGCCAGCATTTTGGGGTGTGATACCAACTACAAGGAGATCAAGTCAAGACTTGCAGTGTTTCCAGTCCTTGTTTCCTGTGCAGTTTCAAGTAGACGTCACCCAGTGTCAGGAATTTCGTTTGAAGGCCATTGTCACCGTGGAGTTACCTGGAGCTGTCTACGTTGCGGTTCTTCAGACTGTGTGATAGCCGATGCCCATCATTGTCGTTGTCGCAGAGGCCGGGAATTCCTTATTTTGAAGAAAAGTAGTCTTTTTTGTTTGTAAACTGTACCACTGTTCTGTGTTATCGAGCCTTCCTCGGAGCTTAGTCTATTTACTCTATGTCGTGTTCTATGTTCTATGTTCCATGTTCGATCTGACAAACGAGGTTCATCTCGAAGCTAATTCGGGCTCTTGTCAGATGGTCTATAGGCTTTAGTTTGTAAGTGTCAATTGAGCGGTAATTCCGGTTCAAGGCTAAAAACCTTGCTTAAGTTCAGATTGCTACAAGTCTCTTACGACAGTATTTGTTTAGGTGTGACGAAACGTCTCAGTGTTGTTGTCATTATACTTTTCTCTGTACCTTAGTTTTTTTTAAATTAATTTGTTTGTGAGTGTCTTTCTCCCTTTTCTCTCTTTTATTTCTATACAAATTTTTCGTTTATACACTGTGCTGTCATGTGTCTTGTCATTCATTTCGCAGTGTCATTGCACTTTTTGCAATATTTTTTCTTTAGTTAGCTTTCTGTTTAGTTGATTCTGCGAACGTGGTCATTTGTGCGTTATATCTTGTCTTTGTAACTCTTATTTGTACTATCTATTTTGTCATGCACTGTCAATATTATAAGGCATATATATATATATATATATATATATATATATATATATATATATATATATATATATATATATATATATATATATATATATATATATATATATATATATATATATATATATATATATATGATTAATAACATTATTAATAGTTGAAAAGGTAATTGTACAAGTTCTTAACCAAGGACTTGTCACCATCTGAGTTGGAATAGAGTGAGTGTCTCCTGGATATTTATATTACTTACATATCTTGTAAAATACAGCAGAATGTCTAGTTTGGATTTGTAGTAGGATCCCTGATACTCCGATCAAATAAATAAAATAAATAAAATTTTATAACTTTTAAAGTCAAATAAAATATATGAAAGATAGTGAGTAGGGTGCAACATTATCGCCATCGCCCAAAGTCTTATAGGTTCTAACACGCAGTAACGCCATAGTGAACGTTATACAGAAAATGCTAGCTTTTCCCCTCCCTGCATTGCCAATGCTACTAGAAATAAAATGCCTTTTGACACGACTGAAAATGCATCGCTAGTTTTAAACGGAACGACAGAATAAAGAAACGGAGGAATGACATGATAGACGGAAGAAATGCAACCTTGACACGCGTTGGTTTTTTGAGTCGACTATAGGAAGACATGCGATTGCTGACGTCACAGATTTGCATAGTCTAACACTACAAGCGAAAGCGAGAGGTTGAAAGTTTGAAAAAAAAACATACTAAGGCCTTAGAAACCAGTTGCTAAGGGCACATTTTTTCCCAAAAAGTTAGAAGGTAGCTGATAAAGGGTTCTGGTGTTGTGATGTTTGATGATACTGCTTTCATAAGGTTATGAATGGTCAACTCTTCCCGACACAGTGTTAAGTAGTTAAGTCACCTTGTACGTCAAGTGTTGGAGCCTGACAAGGGACCGTGTTGACATAGAGTGAGAGTGTAGATGTAAATAACGCGAATGGGTGTATAGTTCTGTTAGGTTGACAGGTCACTCACTCAATCATAGCTTGAAGTCAATAAAGGGCAGACCACTGATGACGTTTCATACATTTAATAATGGACGTACACTTCGACATCACGACTACAGTCATTTGAACAGGTTGGCACAAAAATCATCGTATACTTGAAAAATGGGTGACAATATCAGATGTACATTCATGTAGTGGTAAATATAATGGAACGATAGTAGGCAAGCACTCAATATTCTGGTTGTCTATCGTCTCATGCTTCAACTGACTAATCGCGCCAGTTAAGGTGGATACATAATCATCAACAATGGTTCACTGACAGAACCTCCTCCTGGCTAAGTTTCTCAAGCCGTAAATTCATCCAATGTTTATAGCAACAATGTTAAACCACAGTAGTGGGTTTTCATAATATGTAGATCTCTGTACCATCATCAGATAATAAGACCTTTTCTGTTCTCCGACAATGATCCGCTTACAATGGCGGGAATCCAAAATGGCTCTCCTCCGTGAGCTTCGTTCACCCAGGATGAGAAATTATGAAGCAGAATTACTTCGTTATTCATACGTAAATGTCCTCATTGGGCTTCTATACATATCTGCTATCAATAAGGCTGGTTACATCAAGTGATCTAGTGCTGCTAGATAACACGTCATCTTCATCTGTAATCAACAATCCTAGATAAACGATAATACGTCTCCCATCTAGGCTTTAGCAAAAAAGTTCAGCAAAAAAGTTTTGGTTTTACCTGGCTTTAGGAAAACACACACAAGCGAATAACGCACGCCATTCCTTGGCGTTAATAATGAACATTAGGAGAATCTCTGACACTACAGTCATACAGAGAAACAATCTCCTTCCTAGAATAAATCACAGAGACCAATCTTCAGACTTTCTAATCGACCAGCCCATAGCAGCGACGACATGACAGCAGCTTCTCTGTCGACACCCCAAATCGACGCATGCGCAGAAATGCCTTTGACTTCAGAGTTCAGCTCAAAAAATAGACCGACATAAAAATACAAAGATACAAAGATATAAGACCGAATCACCTTAGATAATCAAGGAATAAATATAAATTCGGGACATAAACATTTTAAGCAAGACCAATCTGTATCTGGCCATACCAGACGCAAAATGACGAAAATCTAGTATTCATACGCCAGATTGTGACACAAGAAAAGATAACCCATATAACCGAATATAACATCGATCAATCAGGGTTATTGCCCTTAGACTAAGAATCATTGATTCTCAAATAACTACTTTTCATCAGACAAATAGTTATACTTTACATTTGTATGCCTACCAAAAGTAATCTGTGCGTCACAGACTACCACACAAAAGAATCTGTGCGCAACAGACTACCACACTTCCCGGGAAAAAAAATGAAAATCATTTTTTTTCCATCTGAGAGCAACATACAATAGGCTCACAACGCACAAATAATGCGCAGATGAGAAATATCAGGAATTTATAACGCCAAATTAAGGCAAAGTCGAAATATAGATCGACAGGCGAGAATATATCTCAACATCTCAGAGAAAGTATCTCTCTAAGTATAAATATTTCCAGGGAGGTGTCACCAACGCATACTACAATACTGGCAATGACACAATGTATACAATAATTTCAATCACAATTTCATATTAAGTACTATAAGTTCATGATTGACAAAAGAAAAATCATCAAAGGACTAGCGGTGAATAAAAATTAGTGAACCGCTAAATGTTTATACAATCACTATATCATATATTACAAATGTGTACATATTTTGATATAGAAAAAAGAACTGTTGTAAAGTTAGACACATTAAGAAGTCCAAGATTTAACAGTTAGGTGGAATCATGTGGGCATCTAGACAGAATGTCTGTTATCACATTTTCTGAACCACGGATAGCTCGCACCGAGAAATGAAAAGGTTGAAGAGCAATGGCGTATCGAGTTGATCTCGAGCTCTTCAAGTTTTTATTTTGAATAGCTGTAAGAGCTTTCTGGTCTGTTTCCACTATGAAATGCGCACCAAGAAGAAATCTTTGAAGTTTGAGAATTGACCAAACCATCGCCAAAAGTTCACGGTCTAAAACCGAGTAATTCCTTTCTGCTGCATTATGTTTTCGTGAGATATACATTACAGGATGCAGAGTTTCAGAGTACTCTTGCATTAGTGTCGCTCCAATCCCAGTGGATGAAGCGTCACTACGAAGAACAAATGTCTTATCTGTAGTAGGTAACACTAAAATAGGCGGTGTTGAAAACAAATTGTTAATCTTATCTAAAGAGGATTGGCATTCCTGAGACCAGTGGACCATATTAGGAGACCCTTTCTTTAGTAACGAAGAAAGCGGTGCCATGATAGAGGATAGATTCTGAATGAATCGTCCATAAAATTGTAAAAGACGTAATAGACTTCTCACTTGTTTTTTAGTCTTAGGAATAGAGATGTTGAGTATTTACTGGTATTATGGTCCTCTGTCTTTAGGAAACCATGACCGACACGGTGACCTAGGAAAGAAATTTCGCTAAAACCAATACATGCATTAGAGGGTTTCGCTGTCAACTTATGCTCGCGTAAGGTAGACAGTAATTCATATAACCCTAAATAGTGATCTTCCCAAGTATCACTGAAAAGACAGATGTCGTCTAAGTACGCAATGACATCTGAACGATGAGATAGGATTCGACGCATCATGCGTACGAATGTAGCTGGGGCGTTCATAAGTCCGAAAGGCATGCAATTCAATTGAAACAAACCCCTAGGTGTAGAAAAAGCCGTGAAAGGTTTGGCGCGTTCTGTTAATGGGACTTGCCAATATCCTTTTGACAAAACAAGTTTAGGGAAGAAATGGGATTTAGAAAGCCTAGTAAGTAGCTCTTCTAGTAAAGGCATAGGTTCAGCATCGAACTTCGTAATCTGATTCAATTTGCGATAATCAACGCAAAGACGTATGTTATTGTCTGTCCGAACAATAACCATCGGCGAAGAATATGCAGAACTGGATGGTTCGACTATTTTTAATTCTGTCATCTCATCCAACTCTTTCTCGACCTGTGTCTGAAAATGTATAGGTATAGGATATGGTCTGACCCTAATAGGATTATGGTCAGTTAGAATAATGTCATGTTCAATGACATTGGTGTGTCCAGGAATGTCAGTAAGGACATCCTGAAATGTTTGTAACATAGAAGAAACTTGTCGCTGTTCCTCTAGAGATAAATTAGGAGAAACAGTAACGTTTTTCCATGATTCACTAGAATGAAGTGGAATTACTGGAAGAGGGAGATTTACATCCGAGAAACTTGTTTCTTCATCCTGTATTACTGACAAAGATGAGAAATGACTATGTGGTACTGGGGAATCATCCGTTGCCTGCAAAATAGGCAGCAAATACTCAGGACGTTCATGGAATTCCGTAAGCATATTGATGTGGAAGGTTTTATGCTTCCCATCAATATCGACAATATAGTCAACATCGGAAATTTTCGAGATTATATCGAACGGACCTTTCCATGAGATAAGAAGTCTGTTTTCCCTACAAGGTAGCAGAACATATGCTTTGTCCCCAGGACAAAGTTGTCGTAAGGTTCTTTTCTTATTGGCAAATTGCCTTGCCTTCTGTTTGGCAAATTCAGAAGAAGAAGTTGCTAATCTGCATGCTTCGATAATCTTGTGTCTAAGCGCGATGACATATTCGTAAGAAGATTTTGTGTCATCATCAATATTATCAGCTGTTATAAGATCATGAAGCAAAGACATAGGGCGCGCCGAAGACAAGTTCAAAGGGAGAAAATCCTGTATGTTCATTGGGGACCTCTCTATACGCAAAGAGGGCCGCGGGCAAAACTCTATCCCAATCTTGAGGATGATCCTCAGTTATCCTCCCTAGTAAGTTTTTGAGTGTTCTGTTTAGACGTTCTACCATCCCATTAGACATAGGATGATAGATACTACTCAATGATCTATCTATCTTCAGGGTAGACATCACTTGAGACATGGTATCCGATATCAATTGGGTGCCATGATCCGATAATATTTCTCCGAGGAATCCCAGACGAGAAAATATAAGCCAAAGAGCGTCTGCAATATCGGCAGTGGAAATGCTCTTCAGAGGTATAACCTCTGGCCAACGTGTGCACATGTCAACACACGTTAAGAATAACTGATGTCCTCTGGCAGATTTAATCTTAAACGGACCAATAATGTCTATTGCCATTTTCTGAAACGGCCGAATAGGAATATCTGCAGCCTGAATAGGTGCAGCATGGCGTGGACCTTTGGATTTGACTTCTTGACATACCTTACAAGATCGGCAATAAATCCGTATGTCTTTGTTTACTAAAGGCCAAAAGAAAGCCGCAAGAACTCTTGACTTAGTACGGGAGAAACCCATATGTCCAGCACACTGAGAGTCATGAGCGTGCTGCAAAACTTTAACTCTCAAATTCGTGGGAACAAGAATCTGACATTGCATTGACGTAGTAGAGTCTTGGACCATACGCATGTGATAAAATTAACCGTGATACAACATATATTGGGGGCTCGTCCGGGATAATTAGCTTAACAGTAATATTAGGATCTCCTGGTGGGAGAATTAAATTAGGGGAACAAATTATAAAAATTAAAAGTGTCCCTTAAAATTAAAAGTGAAAATAAAAGTTGGTGAATCTTCACAGCCAGTGGTAATTAATTAGTTAACTGGCTAATTAGAATTACTTTAGACTATAGTAATTAGAATTACTTTAGTGGTTAGAGAATTATCTTGCTCATTGCTAAATTGTCTAAAAAGTATGGCGGAGCTAGCCAAATTCAGATCAGCTGCTGTGCTAACGGCAAAGGATATGGGAATGGATGGTCAGGTTTTAATTCAATATGTAACGGCTGAATGTGATAAGTATATTGAACGGGAAGAAAGAAGATTAGCTGAAGAGAAGAGGCTACAAATTGAGGCTGAGACTAAGAGGTTGCAAATTGAGGCTGAGGCTAAGAGGCTGCAGATTGAGGCTGACAAGGAGGCTAAAGCATTAGAGGCAGAAGAAAAACGACAGCAAAGGGAGGCAGAAGATAAAAAGGCCGAAAGGGAGGCAGAAGATAAAAAGGCAGAAAGGGAGGCAGAAGATAGAAGGTTGCAAAGGAAGCACGAATTACGACTAAGGGAGCTGGAATTACAAGGCCAGGCTCCTGAAAATGGTGCCAGCCCTTTTGCCTGAGATGCTACGCCCAGTCTGGGAGCCTCAACATCAGCTATGGGGTTTCATTTAGACCATTTTGTTGAGAAAGACGATGACATAGAGGGGTACCTCGGACGTTTTGAGTTATTAGCTACTACATATGGGTTAGGGAGAGAGAGGTGGAGTTTAAAGTTATCACAGGGACTGAGAGGTACTTCTTATGAAGTCTTCGCAAAAATGAACAGAGAAGACCAAGACAATTATGACATGTTGAAGCAGGCTTTGTTATTAAGGTACGAAAAAAATGGTGAATTTTATCGTAAGAAATTTAGAAATGCCAAACTGTTGTCTGGGGAGACATACCACCAATTCTCTGCCAGACTGGAAACCTATTTGGAGAAATGGACGGCTCTGGGGAAGACCCAAGATCTTAAGGAGATGATCATGATAGAACAATTGAGAGAGTCCATGGCTCCAGACATGAGAAAATTTCTCATGGAACAAGGTGCAGAGAAGTTGGGGGAGGTTTTAAATGTCGCTGAGAGGTATCAGGCAGCACAGGCAGAGGTAAGTGGTGCTAAAAAGAAGCACATAGACAATTTTAAAGCTCCACAGCAATTTAATAAATTTGATAATAGAGAACAGGGAAATAAAGGTAGGACAAACTTTGAACGGCCAAGAAATGACTATCGAGACAGAAACTCACAGTTCAATGACCAAAAATCCAATGAAAGAAAACCGTTTAACCTAGGAAAAAGATGGTGTAAATGGTGCAAGAAAGATAACCATAACACCGAATTTTGTAGAAGGAAACCTTCAAACATTGCTGCAATGAAATCGGGGACTCAAAGATTAAAGGTTAATCCTAATGGACAGCAGGAACCTTATCACCCCCCAGTTTGTGAGGATGTTATTTGAAATGGGGTCACCATAAGGTGCCTTTATGATACAGGTTTGGATTATGATTCAGTTGTGAAGTCTAGCCTAGTGGACCCAAGTCAGTATACCACAGAAACAGTGGAAATACAAGGGGCAACTAAGGACATACCACTCATGACACTTCCCATCGCAAGGATAACGGTGAAAACTCGCTATGTGGAAGGAGAAATCGGAGCAGCAGTGATAGATGAACCAATCTACCCTCTGATATTGGGGTGTAGATACGTCTTCTTGGGGAATCCCGAGAGACCTGTGATCATGGCGACAGTGCAGACCAGGTCACAGAAGAAGGAGGAAGAAGGTGAACCTATAAATGCTCATCCAGAGGAGATGAGGAAGGCGCAGGCTGAGGATAGGACACTCAAGCCATGTTTTAAAAAATTGCCCAATTGCCACACACCTCCGAGCAAGGGGGAATATTTTATGAAGGACAGATTGCTATATAGGAAGACAGGAACTAGATCCACTGGTCACGGACAGTTGGTTCTTCCCAAGGTATATAGGGCAAATTTAATAAGGAGCTTACATGTTGGAAAAGATGGGGACCATGAAAAAGTCGGTACCATCTGCCAAAAAGTTGCTCGCAAATACTATTGGCCCGACGTAAATGTCGATATTGAAAACTTTGTAGAAGCTTGTGGCGTATTTCATGAGGGAACACCCACAAAGGGAAAATATGTGCAGGACCTAGAAACGCCACGGGGCACTCTTAGGCCTGGAAAGAAAAAATTATTATACTCAGGTAGACAAAGTGCAATGGGAGCCCCCTTTTCACACCCAGTCTTCACTTGAATGGATTAACATGGCCACTATGCGACGAGTACAAAGAGTAAATTTTACCCAGGATAAGATGACAATCCCTCGGTCAGACTTATATAAACTGGAAGAACAGAAAAGAGAGCGAAGATCTCTCATAAGCAATCTAAAGTGGGGAGATAAACCCATGAAAAAAATTGGTAGTGGTCGGTTTGTGAGTGATGATTCTAGGAAGAAAAGTCCTCACTATAATGCTTCTAATGGACGGGACCCGATGGGTGCCATGAAAAATAAATATGGAAAATTAAAAATCCAGATGTAGCACTATTAAGGACCTGGACAGATGAGAAGGCGGAAGAGACTGTTACCTCATCTTATCAATGCGTGAACGAACTGACCACTCGTTTGAAAGCTGGATGGAAACTGGCAAATGATAATTTGAAACAAGCCAGGAAGAAACATGCAACATATTTTAATAGGAAGGCAAAGGACAGAGAACTAGCTGTGGGAGAGAAGGTGCTGCTTCTACTACCCGGCAGCCAGAATAAATTACAAATTGGATGGCAAGGTCCATATACGGTTCTAGAGAAGGTGTCTAGAACAAACTATAAAATTGACAAAAAGGGGAAGGAGAAAGTTTATCATGTAAACCTGTTAAAGAAGTATCTGGACAGACCACTCCAGGAAAGCACCCCCTTACTGACCTTGGCTATCGCAACTCAAATGCAAAAGGAACCACTCACCTCACATGAATACCCATTACATCCTTGTGAAACAGCAGCACAGGTAAAAGTCAGTAAGCACCTGACTAAAAATCAGAGGGAGAGAGTTCAACAGGTTCTGGAGGAACATACAGATGTATTAACAGATAAACCAGGCCATACAAATTTGCTACAGTATGACATGAATCTGGTAGATTCCAGTGAAGCCTGAAGTGAGACCTTATTTGGCTTTTAGCACTTCGGATGGACATTATGAATTCAACATGCTACCATTCGGACTGAAAAATGCTCCGAGTGTATTTTCAAGGATGATGCGCAAATTGTTGGATCCCCTGAATAACCCATGTATCACGAATTTCATGGATGATATTCTCGTCGCCACAGAGACATTTGAAGAACACATTGACGCTCTAAAAATGTTATTTAATAGGCTTAGGGAGGCGAACTTAACTGCTAGGCCAACAAAATGTTGTATTGGATGCAAAGAGTTGGAATTCTTGGGACACACTGTATATCAGGGTAACATGACCCCTGACCCCAAGAACTTGGAAAAACTGCAGAGAGCACCTAGACCACAAACAAAAAAGGACGTGCGATTATTCGTGTCGTTATGCGGATTTTATCAAAAATACATCAAAGATTTTAACTCTATTTGTGCTCCTCTGACTGATCTGACTCGCAAGGGACTTCCAGATAAAATTATTTGGACTGCGCAAAGTGAATTAGCGTTCCAAGACTTAAAGGAAAAACTCACTAGCAAGCCTATTCTCAAACTGCCTGATTTGACACAGGATTTTGTCGTAAGAACAGATGCAAGTAATGTAGGACTCGGGGCGGCTTTGTTGCAAAGATCATCTTCACCTGATGGGGAACTGAACCCAGTCGCTTATGCAAGCCGCAAATTGAATAAGGCGGAACAAGGATATTCCACAAGCGAAAAAAGAATGTTTAGCGTTAATCTGGGCAATAAAGAAGTTTCAAATCTATCTGTATGGTAGGACTTTTGTGGTCCAGACGGATCATCAGCCCCTCGTATTCTTATCTCAGGCTAAGCATGAAAACGCAAGATTGCTGAGGTGGTCTTTATTGCTTATACCTTATCAGTTTAGTATCCAATATATCCCAGGCAAATTGAATGTCGGTGCAGATTTCCTCAGTCGGCACCCCTGTGATCAAAATTAGAGTAGTGGCAGGCGTGAGGAGTAATTTTATCTATGTGTATCACTGGTTTTGGAACTTGCCGTAGGCATGTTTTCAAGTGGAGAGATGTGTGATAAAATTAACCGTGATACAACGTTAAAATATCTCCAAAGATAAAATGTAGGGATAAAAATAATGCGTAAGCTACTAGACGACATGATCGCAAACGCCGCGGGTCACCATCCGCCATGGAAACTAACTTGTTAGACGTGAAGGCAAAACGTTTACCCTTGGAACGGGATGAGAACGGAGATCAAAAGGAAAAAATATGACTGAACACGTGTTTGAAACTAGCAATGCTAAAAAGACGCAATTGGTGGGGAAAGGAAAAAAATTCACGTCCCCAAGTTGACACAAGGTAAAGAAATCGACAAAAGGGACCTTAGCTATTATACGCAACAGTCATTTCTTGGACGCTTTTGCGATAACTTAGTCCGTTTATTTGAATTCAGCGGCAAACGCATTACAGAAGATGCTCGAAAATATTTCAAAAAACCAACTAACCTTGAAAAGTAACTTTTTCTTAATAATAATGTTAGGAATATAAAACCTAGCTGGCCTGATGGCCCATCTTGAGCAGTGAAATAATATGCTTTCATTTATACAGACGGATAGATAATAAGAAAGATATTGACAAAAGACTGTGTTGTTCATATCAGCGAGCGACTGCATTGAAACAAAAAAATGTCACTAATTTTCAAAAATTGCGGCCTTGAGACTCAAGTGCTAAAATCTAGTTGGAATGAAAGAGAGGGAATGTGGTGGAGAATTGTGGCTAAAAATAACTTTAAAGGCAAAATTGTGTAGGGGACGGCAGAGTTGGTTCAAAAAACAAGTGTGTTTTTTTGTGAAACGCAAGTAGAGACAGACGGACCAACAGACAATAATACATACTTGACTGAGGTATGACTGAATTGACTTTTGGTAGGAGGTTTGAATTTGAAAAGAAAAAAGGCGGTGATTGGCCACAGATAAACATATTATCGGCGCTCAGACGCGCATTTTTGCCATTCATCATAAGTTGTCCAGTAGTAGACACAGTAATAATTCAGTGGTGTATTTCCCAGAAGCTAATTGAAATATTTAGAGGGACGCCATACTAGAGCCAGCAGGTCAGCTGAGTTTTGCTAGCATATAACTGTGTTCTCTATTCATAATTCTGGTAAGACTGAAAGTATTTCTTTGTATATTTTAATATTTGTTTAATGTTTCGAGTGAATTGATACTGCCATATCAAAATCTATCCCTTACAACAAGTAAGGATTCGCTCTAGACCCCCCGCCCCAGTTCAGGGTCTAGAGACAAACAAAATACATAAACTCCAGCAAGGATTATGAAGGGCGGATCAAGTGTTGAGATCAGTGGAACATATCACCTATCCTATTCAATGGCAGGAAGCTAATGAACATATTTCAGAATATGTAGTCTGGGGGAACTTATCCTATGTGAAACCAACTTGGTAAGATGTGCTGTATGGTCAGAGAGATCTGACCCCGTCTATGTGGTGTTGTTGTGTAGTGTTGAGTGTAGAAGTGGCTCAGGAGGTAGAGTTCTGACACATGACCCAATACTTTTATTTCAGAACTGTGAGTTTTTATTTGGCACCAAAGTGGTGTCAAATGATGTGTTGAATAATACAAGAGTGGACCCGTGCAGTTTAATATTTTGGCAGAGCAGCCTTATATTGCCCCCAAGCACGGAGAGGTGGGGCCACCAGATTCCAGCACCAGAACTACTCAGTCAAAGATACGTGAGCGTCTGGCCTGCTGGACATTCACCAACTTATTTTCTAACACACCAACTATATTCCCATCAATAAATGGACAATGTTAGTAGCCATAGACAGGGAGTGATGAGGCCGACCCAACAGCACATCCATTAATCGTTCTCCCAGATAAATTACAACTATAAACAGTAGTAATATTAACTAGTCTTGTAAAATACATATGTACACACCTTTCATTTATTATGCCATATATTCATGCAGTTTATTCATACTTTCAAAACCTTTCATATGTTCTGACCAAAATAAAACCTTGGTTCAGAACAAATAAACTTAAAGAAAATTTACTATCAAAATTTTACACAGCTTGAGTTAGTTCAGTGTGTTATAACATTTTATTAATATTATTAGACTTATTAAATATCTGTGTGTGTGTATGTAATCTACCACAACACATTACATATCAGTACCCTAGAATTTTAACGTAGCCACATTCATTAGTAAAAAAGATAGGTGTGAGGTCGTAGTGGTAGCAAGAAGGGCCTTCTGTAAATTCACAGCTACATTTATCTCAGGAGCCTTCACAGCTGACCTCATGCATCACACTAGGTAATATCACAATCATACAATACCATCAAATCCACTACAACGCACAAGTACGCCATTTTTCATTGTAATCCAAGATTTTCGATTTGTATCTTTATTTGGATCGCCTTTTGTTGCAAGAGTGAAGAATTTCGTTAGAGTGGGATCATCTTCTTGCGGTTTTATAAATGAGTCACGAGAAATTACAAAGGGATCATCTTGGTTATGCACTTCAGCATCTTCAGTAGATGAAGTTTGAGACATATTGAGAGCTTGTGCTCTTGTGACTACTGCATTAGCAGTTTGCATATTTTGATCTTCCCAAGCAGCAATTTGTTGCGGAGTGCATTCTTTGACTCCGTGAATACGACCAATGATGAGATCAGCGATCGGATTCGGCAGAAGACATGCGTGCACATCTCCCGTAAAGAAAGGAGTAGCAATATTGATGATAGCAGTAAAGTACTTCTCTAAGGTGCCGCCAAATGTTACACATTTGACTACTTTGCCTGTGGCATAGGAAGGATCTACGAGTGACTGCCTAACACCAATAGTGGTGCATCCAGAATCAAAAAGAATTGAGACCGGGCTATCATTTACTAGACCTTTATGTAAGACAAGAGATCCTCTTCCATCATGCGCGACTGACGCATGAAGAGCAGGGAGAGGGTGACCACAACTTAAAGAAGACACCGTAGTTGGTTCGAATAATGTCTTGCATTGGGAGCATTGAGATGCTCTCCCAAAATCAAAAGCAGAACATGCCATATTATTAGAGTTTTATTATCATTAGTCTGATTACAGGCTTCATGGGGGACTCTCTTGCTGTGCAGAGTTTTGCCTGGGTAATGTGATTTATGTCCCTTGTATTGCGATCTACCTCGCTTTATTATTGCCTCTCCAAATTATTATTGTTTCAGTCTATTGTACCCCCTATTTGAGTTTGAGTCATAGTTCCCTTGGTTACCATTATCATATTCATTATAATGAGTATCTCTGTAATTATGGTCTTGTTGTCTCCATGACGGATGACTTGGATAGTTCCTATAATGACTTCCTCTGCGGAAATTCCTATAATTGTGGTAACCCCTGTATCGAGGGCTGTCAACTCGTCTCCAGTTCTTCGAAGAAGAACCTTGAAATGATTGATTACCTTGATTTTGATAATTATTCGACTTACTCTTCTTATCAAACTTGTTTTGTGGTCCTTTAAATTTGTGTGAGTAATTAGGGTTGTATGGTGTTGCTGAAGCAACTGGCATACTTTCCTTAACCTTAGCATTGCTAATAGCTACGTCCGGATGTGCAGTGACGTATTGGGTACAATATTGTTCCATTTCTTTTAGTGTCTTGGGTTTACGCTCATGTAGGAATTCAAGGAATGGTTTATTTACACTTGACATAATCTTGTCTCTGAGCAACAAGTCCATAAGGGCTTCATATGTCTTTTCTGTTTTGGACAGCTCAATCCAACGATTAAATTTAAGACGTGTCCTTGCAATGAATTCTGAGAATTCTACCCCTGTTTCAGGTACCGTTCTCTTAAACAAAAGACGGTAACCTTCCTCTGTCAATTGATATTTTTTAATAAGGCTGCTCTGATAACATTATAATTA
Source organism: Oreohelix idahoensis (assembly GCA_024509875.1). Taxonomy (NCBI): domain Eukaryota; kingdom Metazoa; phylum Mollusca; class Gastropoda; order Stylommatophora; family Oreohelicidae; genus Oreohelix; species Oreohelix idahoensis. The sequence continues at coordinate 260,706 of JAMPIV010011646.1, forward strand.
TCCTGGTCAGCCTCTTCTACCAAGCTTAAACTAGTCAGAGTGTCACCTTTCAGTATCTCTGATAACTGATTAGCATATTGTGATCTATCCACGTTATGATTTCGACAAGAATGTTCAAACCTATCCAGCCACACTGTTATATCGTCACTGGATGGATTAAATGCTGGTAGCTTGATCTAGTAAATAAAAGGTTTGCCATTACCACCAGATGACTGATTAACATTACCCATGTTTGTCAATTTCAATTTTTCTAACTCAAATGCTAAAAGTTTTTCCTTATGTTCATGTTCCATCTTTATTTTTCTCTCCTCAGCTTCAGCTTCCAATCTTTTATTTTCAGATTTTCTCTGTAATTGTTTTTCTTCAATCTGGAATCTCCTTTCCTCCACCTGCATCTGCAAGTTCTTTTGTTCAGTCTCAGCTTTCAGTTTATCAATTTCCAATTTTTGTGCCTTGTCATATTGACTGGTAGCATACTCTTCCATCTTATCACCAGTCTTGCCTAAGGATTTCCCAAGCTCAATAAAGTAATCCAAAGTCGACATAATGTCTAACAATATGTGACTAGTTACCTGAAAAAGTCAATGAAATTTATTCCACCGTGAATGAGAGCAAGTTTTAATAAACTTGAATAACCAGCTCCCTTTATCACAACCTCTGTGGGAGACAAGCCTTTAATAAGGTCTTGTATACTCACTTGTATAATAATAATAATAGTAATAAACTACCAGTTTATTCTATACCACAAGTGCACTACACTACTAGTAGTGTATGATCAAATATACCTTTCATAGCGTATGTCAACCAACAACATAAACAAAGGACAATCAAGAAAGACAACATGGAAACATTCGCAGAAGTCAAATAAGTTAAATAGGAAAACTGAAGAAAATAATCACAGAACCTGTGATGACAACCGCGAGGAAATAAACAACACAAATTACGTCACAGTGTATAAATATAAAGTTGTATAGAACTAAATGACAGGAAAGATGAGATCTACAAATACAAACAAATCAAAACAAAACTAAAGAACAGAAAAAATATTACAAAAACAACGAAGAAAAAACAACACGTCGTCACAACTAACAACAATAGCAACAAATTGTCGCTAGCAAATTTTCAATTAAGAAAATTTGCGCCTACAGAACACTAATATAAGCCCTCTATGACGTGGGAAATCTTATATTAGCCACCTTACCCAACCTCCCACAGACATATACACAACACTATAACATGTAACACTTAAACATAAATACATATATGTCATATAATGTAATCAAATAGCATGGGAATAATATGTGTTGCAAAGGAGGTTCAGTTTTACGGCATAATGGTATAGTTTCTAATTATCAACTAACTAATAAATTGCCACTTTAATAAATTAATACTTCTGGCCTAAACTATTACAATGTTCAATATAGAGCAGAACACCAGAAGATCCACCGCTGAAATATAAGCACTTCTCGCTAACACAGTTAATACTTGCTAATACCCTGCTGTGCAATGATGTCTGTTCTAACACAAATGTCAACAAGCGCTGACCTAGTTACTGCCTCTGCTTGACAGGTCAGGTCACGTAACGAAACTGCTGACTAGCTGACATCGACTGTAGACTTGTAATGCTGGTGTTTATGTGTGTCGTATGCGTCCGCAGGAAACGATCTGGTATCAGTAGCTGACTTCTGGCAATGTCCACTGTGCAAGTTAGACCCAGAAATCTGGCCTACCACATTGATAAGGCGTTTTGTTGTGATGTTACTGCTTTCATAAGGTTATACTGGACACATAAATGAATGGTCAACTCGTTCCGACACAGTGCTGACATCGAGTGAGAAAGTAGATGTAAAGGACTCGAATGTGTGTACAGTTCTGTTGAGTTGACAAGTCACTCACTCAATCATAGTTAGAAGTCAATAAAGGGTAGACTGCTGATGACGTTTCATACATTTAATAATGGACGTACACTTCGACATCACGATTACAGTCACTTGAACAGGTTGGCAAAAAATCATCGTATACTTGAAAAAATGGGTGACAATATCAGATGTTCATTTATGTGGCATGTAAATATAATGGAACGATAGTAGGCAAGCACTCAATATTCCGGTTGTCTATCGTCTCATGTTTCAACTGACTAATCGCGTCAGTTAAGGTGGATACATAATCATCAACAATGGTTCACTGTCAGAACCTTCTCCTGGCTAGGTTTCTCAAGCCGTAAATTCATCAAATGTTTATAGTAACAATCTTAAACCACAGTAGTGGGTTTCCATAATATATAGAACTCTGTACCATCATCAGATAATAGGACCTTTTCTGTTCTCCGACGATGATCCGCTTAGAAAAGGCGGGATCCAAAATGGCTCTCATCCTTGAGCTTCGCTCACCCAGGATGAAGCATTATGAAGCAGAATTAATTCGTTATTCATACATAAATGTCTTCATTGGGCTTCTATACATTTCTGCTATCAATAAGGCTGGTTACATCAAGTAATCTAGTGCTGCTAGATAACACGTCATCTTCATCTGTAGTCAACAATCCTAGATGTACGATAATACGTCTCCCATCTAGGCTTAACAAAAAAGTTCAGCAAAAAGGTTTTGGTTTTACCTGGCTTTAGGAAAACACACACAAGCGAATAACGCACGCCATTCCTTGGCGTTAATAATGAACATTAGGAGAATCTCTGACACTACAGTCATACAGAGAAACAATCTCCTTCCTAGAATAAATCACAGAGACCAATCTTCAGACTTTCTAATCGACCAGCCCATAGCAGCGACGACATGACAGCAGCTTCTCTGTCGACACCCCAAATCGACGCATGCGCAGAAGTGCCTTTGACCCCAGAGTTCAGCTCAAAAAATAGACCGACATAGAAATACAAAGATACAAAGATATAAGACCGAATCACCTTAGATAATCAAAGAATAAATATAAATTCGGGTCATAAACATTTTAAGCAAGACCAATCTGTATCTGGCCATACTAGACGCAAAATGACGTAAATCTAGTATTCATACGCCAGACTGTTACACAAGAAAAGATAACCCATATAACCGAATATAACATCGATCAATCAGGGTTATTGCCCTTAGAATAAGAATCATTGATTCTCAAATAACAACTTTTCATCAGACAAATAGTTATACTTTACATTTGTATGCCTACCAAAAGTAATCTGTGCGTCACAGACTACCACACAAAAGAATCTTTGCGCAACAATAACTATGATGTTGTCAGAGCGATCTTGTTAAAAAAATACCAACTGAATGAAGATGGTTATCGCCTTCGCTTTAAGTCTCTATTGCCAGAGACAGGGAAAGATTTTTCAGACTTTATAGTAAATATTCGCCTTACGTTTTCACGATGGGTGGAACTTTCAAAAACTGAACATACATACGAAGCCCTTATGGACTTATTGCTTCGTGACAAAGTCATGTCGTCTGTAAACGCTTCTTTTCTTTCTTTTTTACATGAGCGAAAACCTACAAATTTGAAAGATATGGAACAATACTGTCGCCAATACGTCACTGCACACCCAAATGTGACTGTTAGCCACTCTGAGCTCAGAGAAGGTTTACCCGTGGCTTCAGCAATACCATATGGTCCTAATTTGCGCCGTAGATCTCAAAGTGCGGATCGCAATTTTGGTAGGAGAGATAATCGTGATTTTGGACAGTACCAAGGGGGTCCATCACGTAGTAATTCTCCTTCTTCAAGGAACTGGAGACACTTTAACGGTCCTCATCATTTTGGTTCCAACAATTATGGAAATTTTGGAAGGGGTAACTACAATAGAGATTATTAACCCTACAATAATTTTTCTCGGAGACAACAAAATCCATCGAATAGATATTTTGATCAAAGGGGAAATAGTAATCGCGACAATGCTAACTGGAGTTCAAATCAGAACAATAGTTTCAATAGAGCAAATAACAATGCTCCCAATAGAGATAATAGTCACGATAGATCGCGATATGACGGTAGATCTCCAAATAATAGATTGCATCGCCATGCTAACTCTGCTCAACAAGAGCCCCAGGTTATTAATGATCAAGGTAACAATGATAATAGTGTCTCTAATGCTACTGTTTGCTCTGCTTTCGATTTTGAGAGAGCATCTCAGTGCCCGGAGTGCACAACTTTGTTCCAGCCTACAGCGGTGACTACCTTGAGTAGTGGTCATCCTCTACCTAATCCTCCTGCTTTGTCTACACGTAACGGAGGAAGGTTTGATTAACATCGTACAGGAGTCGGAAGTTTACCCGGCCACATTTGGTAGCTTAAAATTAAAATTAACTGTAGTATTTCATAAAATCCTACCTTTACCAAACAGAAATTTTCATTTGTGTTTTTTCACAGCAACGGCTTTTTCATGAGAGTCAGAGCTGCTATGTTGATTGATTAGGCTGTTACTCTACAACCTGTGGTATTTATCGCAAGATTTGCTGTTTCAATGAAACCAGTCGTCAGTTTGACGCCACACTAGATATTTTTGGTATCTTCGTGTTCATAGGATGTTCCAAGACTACCGGAGTTTTTCTTTCTTTGTAACTTCTTTAGGATAGTAGATAGTATTGTATAGTATAAAACATTATATAGTATTGTATTAGGATATGGCATAACTTCTTTAAGATAGTATGTAGGTTTATCTTTATGCACCATTTCATTACCATATTGTTTTTATATGACTGTGTTATGCACCATTTCATTACCATATTGTTCTTATACTACTGTGTTTTGATAGACGTTGAGCGGGTGACGATTGTAATGATCATACTATTGTAACTTAACTTATCATCACAATACATTTCGGTATTGTGCATTTTTTTTCTCTCTGACATTGTAATGGTTTTTTCTTTGCCCAGCGCTTGATTGTGCGTTAGGGGTAACTATGTATAGTGATATTAGTATATTGAAAAAATGTTTTTTCTGAGGTTGTGATGTATTTTTTCTTTGCCCAGCGCTTGATTGTGCGCTAGGGTAACTACGCATAGCGATATTATTAATTGATATCTATAATAAGTTCATCATTGGTACTCTGTAAGTTTATTAACTTGGTTATCATGCACATAATGTTATTTTTAAATGGTACCTAGTTAATTGTCTTTTGGTATAAATACGCATTGTTTAACTTATTGTTTACTATGATATATCATTGTCTGCTCGTTCTTCTTGTACTTCATATGGTCTTTTTACTTTTCACTTATGATGTCATAGCTAGTCTATACTTGATATGCTTCATATTTCTTTGAATTTGTTGACCTTCATTATCTTTCTATACTTCATTATTTTTTTTTACTTTACACTTACTTCTATCCCTCTTTTGTTCTTCTTTGTTAACATGACTTAACAAAGTGTAATCCTTATGTGTAGATATTATGATTGCATCGACCTCAATTGTTTTTAATTTTTTGTTCGATGTATTTTTTCAAATAAAAAATAATCATATCATTTTTTTCCCCCGGGGGTCGGTGTTGTCTGTTATGTCATATTTTAATTAAGGATAGTTAAGTGTTAAAGACTGGAATGTACGGGTCGGATTTTTGTACACGCTAGTAAACACGCTCTGCGTGATGAGAGAATTTTTTAGTCGGGGATTGTATGCTCAGTAATGTTTAAACTCTTACCTGACTACTTGTTAGTTTGTTTAAAGATAGGATAAAGAAACTGGTCGAATGCTCTATGAATTAGTTTGGGGGAAAGGCGGATGAATTCAGCTCACATCTCAAGCTTCGTACAGTGCCCCAACTCTGGTTCATTCTTTGCATCTCAGCCTCTACGTCCTCCGCCACGTTGTTTTTGGTCGGCCTCTCTTTCGTTTTCATTCAGGGGTCCATAGCATAGCTGTTCTTGTGATGGCATTGGGGTTTTTTCTGAGGACATGGCCAACCCAACTCCAGCGTCTGCCAGCTATGATGTTGTGCATGTCCTCTTGCTTACTCCTAGTAAGCAGATCTTGGTTGGTGATGACATTCGGCCAAAAATTCGGAGAACCTTCCTTAGGCAGGTTGTGTGAAAAGAGAACAATATCGACATTTCCCTCCCTGTCACTCTCCAGCACTCCGCACCATAGAGAAGCACTGAAAGCACACAGCTCTGATATAATCTTAATTTTGTGCTTGTGCTGTACTGAGAGGACTTCCAGATGTTGTTTAGACTATAAAAGGCTGTTCTTGCTTTGTTCATTCTGTTGCTGATGTCTTTGCTTGCTCCGCCATCTGGTGTTACTATGCATCCTAGGTATGTGAAGGTTTCTGTCTGTCTTCCAGTTGTTGATTCCTTACTGTTATGGGCTAGGGGTTGCTCACATTGAGTGTCATGACCTCTGTCTTCTTTAGATTGATGTTCAGACCCACTTGCTGGCTATATTTATTAAGTCTATCCGTTTTTTCCTGGATGTGTTGATGTGAATGTGCTAGTAGTGCAATGACATCTGCATATTCCAGATCTTCCCCTGTAGAAAACGTAGTCCATCTTATTCCTCTTGGGCTGCCCTCTGTTGTTTGTCTCATCAAACAGTCTATGACTGTTAAAAATAGAGTGGTTGATAAGGGGCATTCCTGTCGTACTCCTGTCTTCACGTCAAAGGTTAGGTTGCTCTGCCCTGCGCTACACGTAATGTTGCCATAGAGGCTTTTTATGATTGTCACTATGCCGCTTGGAATTCCATATGCCCTCAGTATTTTCCACAGACTGTCCCAATGCAAACTGTCAAAAGCCTTTTCAAAATCAATGAAATTAATGTACAGCTGTCTCTGCCATTCTGAGCACTGCTCTATAATGTTCCTGAGGGTAAATATATGATCTGCACATCTTCTCCTCTTTCTAAATCCTGCTTGTTCTTTTCTCAATTTGTGGTCTACTGCTTTTGAAATTCTCTGTATAATTATTCTGCCTAATATTTTGCTGGGAACTGAGAGAAGAGTGATTTCTCCCCAATTATTGCAGTCTGCAAGGTCTCCCTTCTTTGACAATTATTCCTTTGTTCCACTCCGTTGGTGTTGTCCCTGTTTTCCAGACTTGTGCAAATAGTGGTTCTAGTAGTTCTGCTGTTAGCTAAGGGTCTGTCTTAAATAGCTCTGCATTTAAGTTATCGTGGGCAGTCGCTTTTCCATTCTTTAACCCTTTGATTGCCGTGATGATTTCTTCCTTCCGTGGAATGTCTGTATTAACATATAGATTGTTTTCAGCCTCAGGAACATTCAACTGTGTCTCTGGTGGTTCCTTGTTCAGAGTTTCTGTGAAACGCTCTGCTCATCTTGTTTTCTGTCCCTTTGCTGTCGTGTTGAGATTTCCTTGATTATCTCTTACTTAAGTAATATTCTTTGCACCTCGTTTTCCGCTGATTGTTTTAGTTATTTTGTATACTGTGCTTCGTTCATTTCTCTGTGCTGACTCTTCTGCCTGTCTTGCAAGACCGTCTAGGAAATTCCTTTTGTTGGCTGGGGCTTGGCGTTTAACTTCCTTGTCCAGCTGACAGTACTGTTCGCTATATAGTTGCTTTAACCTGGGTGACTTCTCTTCTGTTTTCTTTCTTTTCATTTCCGTTCTCATCGTGATGGTGTTTAATATTTCTGCTGTTATCCAGTCTACTTCTTCCTTTCAAGGAATCCCAGACTTATTTGCTGCTTTCCTTATATATTGTTGAAATGGTATTGAATTTCTGTTCTATATCATCAGACAATATCTTTTCCTGACTTCTAGCAATTTGATGTATATATTACCCTGTGAATATTAATATGTGAAAATCGCCAGTGGATGTCCCAGTCATTTTAGGCTGGCAACCTCAGCGCATAGAATGATGATTTCATGAACCACCACAGCACGGGCTGACGACTGCTTTATTGCTAGTTTCTTAAGGGGGTCCACTGTACTGGATTGTACGTACAAAATATCGATTTTTTACTTTTGAGCTTATGTTTCCTAATGCAATGAAAGCTCCCCTTGCTTTTTGTATTCTTAATTTTGATATCACTGTCTGTCCCTCCAACTTTGTTTATATTACTGCCAAGATATGTGTACGATTCTACATCCTTTAGTGTTGTTTCTTCAAGTTCAACCTTGTTATCACTTCTTGTATATATTCTCATAATCGTTGTCTTTTCCCTGTGTATTTTCAAGCCCACTTGTTGTGACCTCTCATCGAGGATTTTCATTTTCTCTTTCATCTGATTATGGTTATGGGACAGAAGAGCCAAGTCATCTGCAAAATCCAGATCATCAAGCTGTTTAGTCAGATTCCACTGCATTCCATTTCTGTTGTGTGATGTCGATGTTTTCATAACCCAATCTATTGCTAGTAAGAAAAGAAGGAGATATTTCTATTATAAAGTTAAACAAGCCTCCGCAACCCAAAATTTAACTTGTCCAAAAAACATTCCAAAGATCACTTCCCTTCCATAGGATCTACTCGTAACAGTTTCCCACACACCCGGGGGGGGGGGGGGAAATGATTCTATCATTTTTTTGAAAATTACCTCCCAAAACGAAAAAAATTAAAAGATAATGAAGTTCTAACATATGCTTACAAAAATCACCTTATTTTAAATCAAAATTATATATCTACAAAAAATATCAGCGGTAAAGTGTAAAGTAACAACTAAAGCATCCATCATAATCATCCAAGCATACCAAAATTAATCTAATACAAAACCAAGCTAAGTACATTTAGTACAAAAAACAACCAATGGTAAGTGAAAGAACAACATCAGGCAAAAGAAGAATGATCTGTAGTAAAGGAAAGTAAGAACTCGGAATCAAAATCAAATCCATATGCTCATAACTAAGTTGGACAATTACATGTAAAATAAATACAACTATCACAAGTAGATATACTATATCAAGTCATCTAACCACTCGAACAATACAAAGAATGAAAGTATAAGTGTTGAAAGAAGACAAAGTATACAAGTAGAATCAAGTGAAACGAAGATGGGGTACGAAAGTATAAACAAGATATGAACACATATCGAAAAGACAACAGAAAGATAGAATGAAATGAAGAATAGTCACCAAAGACAAATAGAAAGCACAGGCACGAACGCAGTGAAAGTGAATAATAATACATACTAATAACTGTTTTGATCAGACAACGTATTTCAAAAATATATATAAACATGATCGATAAGCACAGAACAAAATGAAAAAGTATATCTATACTAATATCACCCAAAAAAAATTAGTTTATAACTAAACAAAACCTAATAAGTAATTTAACCAAGTTACAAATGTTATACATAACTAAAAATAAATAAATTATATGCATCGCACAAACAAGTAATAGCATTGCTATAACTAAGTATGACTAAGTATAACACTGGCCACCACTGATACTACAACGACGTGTGTTGGGTGTGATAAGTGAGGTGACGAAGTGAGTGTGTATTTGGAACAGTCACTCACAGTAACGTACACCACGAGTCATGGAATGGTGTAACGGCAGGCGACAGTTAATAAAAGTTTATTTACATCACCACACGTTAACATTGAATACACACATAGTCAAATTACAAGTCATAGCAATACAATACTCCACTTCTCAGCAACTCCCCTTCCCAGCATCATCCAAGATACTCTTAAACATTTATCAGCAGATATATATCAAGGCCTAAAGTCCTCACGACTCATCTCTGCGCTACAAGACTGCACACAGCAGTTAACATAAATAAAGGCCTAAAGTCCTCAAGACTCAATTCTGCGCTATAATACTGCACACAGCAGTTAACATAAATAAAGGCCTAAAGTCCTCACGACTAAATTCTGCGATATAATACTGCACACACCAGTTAACATAAATAAAGGCCTAAAGTCCTCACGACTCAATTCTGCGCTATAATACTGCACACAGCAGTTAACATAAATAAAGGCCTAAAGTCATCACGACTCAATTCTGCGCTATAAGACTGCACACAGCAGTTCACATAAATTAATGCCTAAAGTACTCACCAAATATTTATGGCCTACACTAATCTTGGCCTACACAAATCTTTACTTCAGTTTATCAAATATGCTGTACACACAGCGAAAATATAAGTCGACATTTCCTTAAGCACTACGTAGGCATACACTGTCACAACACAGGGACTCGACCAGCTTGGTCCACGCCCAATACTCGACTCCCTTAAATCACACACTCGTCCCGCCAAAAAACCCAATCACGGGACTCGGCTGTTTAGAACACTGCTCAAAACAGTACAGAATAAATACATCTCAGCATTTGAGATAACAGCGTTCACCACGCTTTTTCTGTACTCTGACACTCAAAATAGACGGAGATATTTCTATTATAAAGTTAAACAAGCCTCCGCAACCCAAAATTTAACTTGTCCAAAAACATTCCAAAGATCACTTCCCTTCCATAGGATCTACACGTAACAGTGGGTCTGGCAGTTCTCAAGGTAGCGATGGGGGAAACATTTCTCAGACAGCAGTACCTAGTGCAGTATTCTTCCAATCAGATGTCTACTCTGAGGCTTCAGAGGAAATAGACGTCTATCTCTCTAGGTTTGAATCCTTAGCAGCTACATATGGCTTAGAGAGAGAGAGAGAGATACAACATGAAGTTATCCTAGAGTCTGAGGGGATCTGCCTATGATGTATTTCTCAAGATGCCCGTAGAAGAACAGAATAACTACGACATGTTGAAGAAGACTCTGCTTCAGTGTTTTATGCTTAACGCAGAGACTTTTCGTTGTACACTGCGTGAGGCTAAAAGGCAAAGAGAATCTTTTAGACAACTTGCTTCCAGGCTAGAAACGTACCTGGAGAAGTGGGGATCCCTCAACATCTTCGATGAATCTGTTAAAGGGCTGAAAGCAATGAAATCTCGTGAAAGCAGTTCAAGACATCGCTCACCCCTGACATGAGAAGGTTCCTGGCGGAGCACGGGGCCAAAACTCTTGAGCAGGTGGTACTGTTTGCTGATCGGTACCAGACAGCCCAGTCGGAAGTGAATCCGTCTAAAAGGCGCCACCACGATAATCACCCCAAACAAAACGATCACCCAGATGATAACTCCAAAAGTACGGAAAACACAACCCACAAAGCTGCACAGCAACAACCACCACAGGATCACCAGAGGTAGAAACAGAGCAATTCAGCCTAGGGAACTGGAAGGCGATATTGTAAATCGTGCAAAACGGATACACATTTTACATCGGATTGTAAGAGGCAGAAAACAGGCCCTTATAATGTCGCTTGCCTGTTCAGGGGGCCGATAAGGAAACATGACCCCCAGGCATATGAACAAAATCCTAGTTATCCTTCTATTACTGAGCAAGTAACCATTGGTAATCACACCATACGGTGCTTGTTTCTCCATCTTTGGTGAAGGTCTACCAATATACTGGTGAAACTATAGAAATACAGGGCCCCGGAAGAATATAAAGCCAATGCTTCTTCCAGTTGCGGAAATTGATGTCCCAACCCGATATGTCCGGGGAAAAATCAATGACGCAGTTTTAGACGATTTAGTTTACCTTCTCATTTTAGGGAGGAAATATATGTTTCTTGGAGATCCCGCACGTAACTCCAGGCCGACACAACAGAGAGAGAACACAGGACACACCTTAGCGGCTCCTGAGTTGTTATCTCTAATCGGCCCGAATATTTCGGAGTTGAAGCAGGCACAAAAAGCCGATCAAACCCTAAAGCCGTGCTTTTCAAGTTGTTTGGTACTTACTCTCAAACTCCCCAGGGAGCATATTACAGGGAGAAAGGTTTGGTTTATAGACGGGTAGGGAACAAGAGACATTTAGTTCTCCCACTCCCATATCGCACCCGCCTAATGCAGGAAATGCATTCCACCTATTAAATGTTCATATGACCTGGGTAAAATTGTATCCCTGAACTACTTCTGGCCAGGTTTGCGACACGATATTCGACAGTTTGTGCGAGACTGCTTTGTTCACCATAATCCGGAAACCAGAAAGACGAAACTACGAAGAAAAAGGTTGAGCAGAGTATCCAACACTCAACATTGGATAACTCGCACCTCAACTCGACATTTCTTTGTAATAAAGCAGAGTTACGATAGGCGCAGAAGGACGAAATTACTCTAGCGCCATTCTCTGAAAAGAGTCAGATCAAGATAACCCATGCTTCAGCTGGAACTTTCCACAAAGAGGATTGAATTATTTATCGACGGACGTGACAGGGAAAGCAACTCGTGGTGCTTCTACACTTAAGACCCTCCGTTATGAAAGCGGCTCAAATATCCTCATCGGGAGAACATGTTCCCGTGGGACTCACTATGAGTAACCTTAAAGATGTTTACTTTTGACGTAGACGGTGGTCAGATGTGCGTCAGTACATTCAAAACTGCACACACTGCCAAGCGAGAAACTCAGTCACTCGCCACCGAGATAAGGAAAAAGAGGAAAACTCTACGAGAGAGAGAGAACCCAGTGCACAGTAGAACCCACGGAGAAGTGACAGCCCCAAAACTAGATATTCTACAAATCTCTTAGGAGATGGGGTGTGTCACATGATGGATTTTTGGGGCGACCTCTTTCCGATCTCTCTTTCACTACGGCAGTAATTAGATATATTTTTCTGCTGATTTTATTTGCGTCATTTTCCATGGCTTCAAAAACACCCTTTTTTTTCTTTTGTTTTGCTATGTAGCAGAGAGTTTGTTTGTTCAAACAATTGACATTCCTTGTTGAGGATAAACACATCACATTTGCAAGGAGCGGCTGAAGTAATATTGGCAGTCAGGCAAGTTGGTAATTCTTGTGTACCAAAGCTTGTCCGCTACAGATTAGCCCTACAATAGCCAGCGAGTTTGCTTGAATCGCTGATAAAGGCCAGAGCGCGGCACAGATAACGAGATTACCCGTCTGCGACAAGATTACTTTCGACAAAGTAATCATTTCTTACATTTGAAACACATTGTATGAGTTTACTGATGTGTTGGTGAGTTCGCCTGCTAGGTATCGGATGTTTTCATATCATATACGGAAGACGTGACCTCTACATTGTGTTCAAAATTTTTTCACGTCAGGAATACTTTGAAGTCGCCCCAACCCCACGTTTTGTTTGAAACGATTGGCGCTATTTTAGCTTCGTCGCAAACAGATGCGGGGGTAGGATAGGAATATGACCTGACCTTTTCGCAGTTTTAATTCACTGTGAGATTCACGTTTGCCAAGACACCAGACTTGCCAGAAGTTAGAATTCAGAATTCCATTTTATCAGACCGGACACCTGTCATGTTAGAATCTATCAGGACTTACAAAATAGCCCAGAAAATCTCTATCATTTTAAAAAAGGAAAACCGGCATGTCTGAAGAAACTGCACACACGAAGTCAGAGAGGGAATTAAAGTTAGAATTAACGACCCCAAGTACGCGTGTAAAAAGGTATCGGCAGTGCCTTTAACTTCGTTCATCTAAGCAAAAAGTCTATGAGCCATGGGTTGGCGTAAGTTGAAACATTTACATTCTATAATTTTCATTACTAACATGTGAGCTAATAAGTATATATTTACCATGTGAATTTTTAAATAAGTGAAAAATCGTCAGTGGATGTCTCAGTCATTTGAGGCTGGCAACCACAGCGCATAGAATGATGATTTCATGAACCACTACTGGACGGGCTGGCGACTGCTTTATTGCTAGTTTCTTAAGGATAACTAAACGCGTCAGTAGTCCCAGAATCCATATGGAGCAGGGAGGGACAGATGAAAGAAATGATGTACATTGTAATTATAATACTTACAGTTTCAAACCAGTGTAAATGTCGATGTTAACATATTCACTTTAAAATTAATTGAAGTTTCAAACTTTTCAAATCAGTGTAAACACAAATGAAAACACATTCATTTTATATTATGAACACTTTTTAATCAGTGAAAATGTAAATATAAACATATTCTATCGGTACTATTAAACTGTTCATTTAAATGTAAAGTCACTATAAAAGCTATTCAATTTAAATGTAAAGAAAGTTTTCTCTCTGTAGCAAAGTTGATTTTGCTGGGGAGGTTATGATGGTATCCTAAAAGAATGAAAAGGTGTCTGCTTTAACCGTGTGAGGTCAAGCACATGTAGGTCTCTGACTCTATAAATGATGATGATGAATTATGTGCAGAGAATCTACCGCTACCTCCCTAGGTCTCACACGGTCACTATTCTGGCTCTAGTGTATGGTGTATGGTGTACCTAGTGTCTAGGGGAGAAATGAAATGCTGGTACACAACAGTCAAACACTTTAAGTTCCTATAAAGAAGATAATAAAACTAGCAGTTAAGTTTTTCTTTGAACAAATCTTCTTTACAATTTATTTTGCCTGTCCATTCATAGTTTGTGGACAGGTCTTTGAAAATAAGGACAAGATAGTTTACAGAAAAGAACAATTAAAATTTTGGGACAATTTGCCCAATAACTAAAAAGTTATTATGTATTTATATACATATATATGTCTTTCCTGTAGGAAATATTAAAAGAATTCACTTTATTCATATAAATGGAGAGTCACTGTATATGAGGGCTGTAGTTCATCCTACCCCCATAAATGTCCTGTGTATTGTTTTGAAACGCAAGAAAATGTCAGAGATGCCCCAGATGTCTAACACATCACCTGGGAGTCCTTGTTGAAAGATATTTCACTGTGTAGTTGCAGAAAGTTTCAATTTCACCACTCGCCAAAGCTCCTACTGGTATATTCGACAGCATATAAGACTGGTTGGAGACTGGTTGGCGTTTATTAGTACTCAGCAGGTTTCCTGTCACCAGCCGGCAACAGGAACATAGACCCTCTGCAACAAAAGGACACCCTGGCCTTTTACCTCTGATCACTTATTCTAACACTTAATTTCCTACGTGGGTATGGGGTCAGCCTCGCGTGCCTTACAAGTGAACTAGCCCCGACTTGTACAGGACTCCCACCTTGCTGTGACCACACCTCAGGTCCTTATAGCAGATACGCCACTGTACGTTTACATACTTTTCATCAATATAATAATGTGGAGTAACCACATTTCCTTTGATATGTTATTCTCTTCTTTTCTTTTCAAATATATTTGCTTCAGGCATGTTAAACAGTGTATATTGAACACAGAGGCTTACTAATCTATGCTAATACAATAATATGACAACATAATCATAACAACATACATCAGTTAGATACCGTTTAATGTAAGGACTCAACAATGTCTGCTCCCGACATGTCCTTCACTTTTTCCCAATAGCAGTATCTAGCTTTGTAGTTGGACCAAGCATATTAAATTTCATAAAATATCCTTACCACAATGAAGAAATATATAAACAAATGACGCTGACTTTGTGAAGAAATAACCTCAGCTTCCTCCGAACTGCACAGACTGTGAATTTAATCTTTATTTAAGTTTATAATTAACACAGCTGTTTCTCAGCGTTTCTGAATACAATTTTTAGTTCAACTGGCAATGAATAGTCAAAACCTTTTGCTAATATTTACTAGCACTGGCCAATCGAAACGTTCGACTACTTGAATTCAAAAGCAGTTTGAATGAAAAACCAAAATAATTTCGAATAATTTCTGCGTCTGGTGGTCGATTGGCCAGTCTGCTTTTGTCATGCCCAATACAAAAAGATGTTTCGTTTAGGATTACATTTTTCCTACCGCTCCCCTTTTCCATTCATACTCTTTTTACCCAAGCGAATTTTGAATGTACCTCCCTGCCTCTTTTCCAAGCTCGCGTCCCCCTAACGTTACCAAAAAAACATAAGCAGGAACGCCAGTCTGTCTGGTCGAGTGTCCGTAGATATTAGTATTTCTTCAATAACTTCTCTAATTCTAGGACTATCATATTATTTAAAGTACATTCTTACTCAGCGAACTCTACGTCATACTACCATATAATTTTTATGGGGAACTTCATAATGGTTTAAAATTTCCAATTTATGTCATAGTCAATCATCAAATAAAATTTTGCACAAGTCCGCCATCTTTCCTCTCCTTCATCTCACTAGCATGTATTTTTCAAATAACTAACTTGTTTTAGTTACGTCAGAAATGCTACCACTAGGAGAAAAATAAAATTGTCTGCGTGGTTTTGCCTTGGCTGGCTTTTCCACAGCGTGTGTATATGCATTGCAGACTGTGTCAGCGAAGCGGGGTGTTGACGGGGCGGGTTAAGAATTGGCGTTAATAATTAGTATTGTATACTTCCAAACAATGTAAGGATTACTACTAAATTTTACGTTAAAGTTGACAGAAAGCGTTAATTCAGATAGTTGTTTTGCGGCACGCTTCCGCCAATCGTTAATTATAAGGCTAGACTACAAAGTGTATGCAGCAGATCGGGCAAAATGTTAAATATTAGTAGTGTTTCTCGAAAACGAAACTAAAAGCGTGTCAGACTTTTACCGTGAAATCGTTCTATAGGCTTAGCACTGTGCAAAAAGCAGCGCTGCTGGCGTCGAAGATGCCAACCGTCAGACACATGCGGGCTAATGTATTTATTATCGTTTTATGCCTAAATCTTACTGAATTGAGCGTTTATTCTCGCAGATTTTGCTACACTCTCGAGGTATTAAAGTTAATTCTCATCGAAGATTAATTCTGAGATAAATGGGGTGGTAGAATAGAAGAGGGGGACACATAAGTATGTGTCGGGAAACGCAATACTCAGGAGAGCGTTTCGTTTCTATTCTTTTATCATAGCTGGTGGTGGTACCAGCAGAAAGTACTATCACTGGAACAAGAAGGGAACAGTGGCCTAAGCTTTAAGACGAGGGACCAACTTTGTAGACTCTCCTAGACATCTCTGGGAAACGAGCTACACCCGGCAACCTTGACCTGTGACGAGCGTGAGCAGTATAAAAAGAACCCATCAGCGGGAGCAGAAACTACTATTGGCAGCTAAGTGCAAATTATACGCTGCCAAAGTAAGCTTTTTTTTCATAGACCCTACTATCAATCGATGATGAATCCTTTCTTTTAAAATATTCAATTATTTTCCAACTGTTAAAACTGAAGTGATTATTAAATTTTGTTATTTGTAATTATACAAATTTAACTTCGATTTAATCATTTTAAATGTACTGCATGTTTGTCTCAGTCAATTTACTACATACACTCTAAACAGATCTATACCAGAATAATTAGAAATCCACTGAGTAAATCAGAGGTGGGAGCTTGAACGAGTTAAGATTAATAGTTGCTTAATTCTTCACAAAAGTTGTCTGCGGATTCTAGAATTAACGTGCTCAGCCAATGCAGCATTGTTTTCGCTTATATGAATATCTTGTGAACACTCCACTGTGATAAAAGAATCATTGCCTTTCTATCCACAAATCTGCTAAGAGTAATCTTGTGCGAAGGAGGTAGACACATTTGAAGCCCATATTAGATACTCTTGAGTTTTGGAGACTGTTGGACCACTACTGCAAAGCAAGGGAGGCAATACCGTCACATTGATAATCTTGTTATATAATTGTAATCCTTCTATATGTCTTTTTTTCTGTTGGTCAATGCTGTCGTTATGCCCTGATGTTAAAAATCGTGTTGAGGACAGAAGCAATTGCGATCAGTCGATGACCAGGCCTACATAACTTACATGTAAATAGCGTTAAGCTAAAACAGGCTTCAGAATTTAAGTACCTGAGAAACATCTTCATAGTAAATTGAAAACTTGAAAAATATATTGAAACAAAATGTAACAATGCCACTGCAGTGACTTGCCAACTGCCACCACTACGCAAATATCAGAATATCAGTAGGAAAAAGAAACAACTGAAAAATAATATATTCTTACCAACTCTTTGCTTTCAGTGTCAAACATGGTCCCTGGCCAGAACACATAGGGAGGAAAAAATCCCGTCTTGAGTGGTGAGATATTTAAGACGAGCCATTAATGTTACCAAGGGATGTTTTCAGAAAAAAATTTAGGAACTATACCCTGCAACAAGTATATCACAATCATCATCAATACCACCATCATCATCACCTTAATCATCATCATCCCCATCATCATCCCCATTACCATCATTATCACCATCATCATCATCACCATTATCATCATCACCATCATCATCATCACCATCATCATTAACATCATCACCATGATCATTATCATCATCACCATCTTCATCACCATCATCATCATCATCACCATCAACATTAACATCATCACCATAATCATTATCATCATCACCATCATCATCATCATCATCATCACGCTTCAGTTCCCAAAGCAGCATACGTCTTGAACAAATTTATGTCAAATCTTCCTGTCCCCTATCATCAGGTCCAATGTCTTTCCATGCTTTCTTCATCCCCTTCACGTCTGTCTCCAGGTCTCTCTCTACCTCTTTGACCCTTTGTATTCATGAACAAAGATTGCGTTGTAATACTATAACAGGTTTCCTCAATGCGTGGCCTATCTATCTCCAGCATCTTCTTGTCATCTCTTGTTCCACTGGCTCTTGACTGTTTCTTGTCAACAGTTCCACACTGGTGACCTTGCCATACCACTTTAATCATTCTGTTGTATGCAAGCACCAGTTTATGAAAGTTTGTAGCTGTTGTTTTTGTTGTTCTTCATGTCTCAGAACCATACAATAGGACTGACCTGACATTTGAATTAAAAATTATGATTATTGTGTTGGACGATTTCTTTTGACCTTCATGTATTCCCCAATGCATTGAAGGCTCTTCAAGTATATAGAGAGATCGAAAATTAAAGGGTTTGACCATTTTATGAGAATGGCCCCGATAGATAAGCACCACGCACACATAACAGTAGAAGGTCTGCTTTTATGACATACGGAAAGACTTAGAACGGAAAGCACAGGGCATGCAGGATTGGGGTGTATTTATTGAAGACGCATACTCCTCAGGGAGCAGATAGATACTGAATGATCTAAAAAAAAAAAGAGGAAGAATCAGGGGGGAAAAGAACAATAATCAAAGCAAGAGGATGTTCTTAACATTTCGTTGTCCGAGAAATCGTAAAAATAATAATCTCTTCTGTTACAACGCGGGTTTTTAATGCGCGAATTTTTTTTTTATACGCCATACATAAAGAGAGGAATAAAATCACCCAAAAATTTTGTTCAACGAGATGACTGTGCTGTGCGCTACCGAGTAACACCAGAAGAACGCCAAAAACTTCACCAAACTGAAAGTAGTGACCCTCGGAAGAATGCACAAAAAATGCTCCTACCACATGTCCTACCAGTGTGTATCATCGCTATGTTCCCTCGAGTTTGTGTACTTTTCTTGATAAAACTATTTAATACAGCATCCCAAATATGTGTAAGCGTCCTGGTTATAAGAATCAAAGTCGTAAACAAAAAAGGTTGCCATCAATACTGAGGAGAATCTTAAAATATTAACAAGTTTTGGAAGAAACGAGAGAGCACGCAATATCGCGAGAGAAACAGACCTAAAGGAATCCACATTGTGCACCATCAGAGACAAAGCTACGAAATTAAAATAAACTTGTTTAGCAAAAACAACTGTGAGTGCTGTATAGGAAAAGAGGAATAGGCTGTGTTAAAAAAAAAAAAGGGTAAAAGGAATCCCGTTACTTTACGGCACATCCCCATTTGCCCTCATAATACACAATACCATACTGGGAATATGGTATTAGGCCCATATTTTCTTCGACCATCGGCACACTAGGGGTGATGTGGTCAGCATCAAGCCGGCTGCCTTAACCTTCCCAGAGTTGCTCTGGTACCCAACTCATGAGGCTGGTGGGTTCAAACCCGCAAAGTTCGTTTTATGCAGGTCCAAAAAATCCCCCATTCTCAACTGGAGAGATTTCGAACCATTGGACCCACCGGAGGAGCTAGCAGTAGGAGAAGCCAGTGCCACTAACCACATGCACTTTACTTACGGCTCCCGAGTAAGACGAGTAAAAGATAAAGTGTGCAGTTTAATTTTAATACCGTACGTAATATATGTTAACAAAAAGTCCTCCTAAACCCACCTCCCCACTTATTTCCTTTCCCCCCCCACCCTTTCCCCCCCCCCCCCCCCCTAATAAGACCTGTAATTTTTATTACACGAAATTTCACAACACGGTTATTATTAAGAACGCACGTACCGCGTTATAGGAGAAACGGCTGTAGTCAGCTACTACACAATTTAAACCCGTATGTTTTGCCGATTAACATGAACAGCGTTTAATAAAAGGTTACCTTGTTTATGTGCATTGCACTTACAAGAATATTTACAACACTTACATTTTATTATCACTTTGTCTAATACAAACACATTCTTTAAAAGTGTACACATCTGAGGCACAGACGTTCCGCCAGATCGCAGCTAATCAATTTTAATTTTTTTTTTTTTCCTTCCGTGATATATTGTGTTTGTATTTTTGTTTTCACCACTAGATATTCCCATACATTTCACGTATTCATTTATTGTTTTCACTTCTTCACCATCATCATCATTTTTTAAGCTCTGTGCGAAGTATGGAGCTTCAACTGCATTTGTTCCCGTTGCCCTATACCTGCTCCAAGCAGTCACATGCTATTACCCCGGTTGCTCCTCTAACAATTTGTGTTATTTTGTGAGACGGTCGTTTCCATACATAATCTCATATTAGTATAGCCCCGCACGACTTGTATAATATGTCTTTAGAGGTATCAGTATGTGTATTGATTGCCCCTGCTGGAATGCCATCTGGACCAGTAGCTTTTCCATCTTTCAGAAGCTCTATGGCTTTCTTTACTTCTTCTCTACTTGGTCGTTCACAGCTGATTTGTAGCTCCTCTTTTGGTGGCTGGATGTGTGGGGGATTAGTTGGAGCTGGTCTATTGAGAAGTTCCTCAAAATGTTCTGTCTAACTCTTCATTTGTTCTTGTGTATTACTAAGCAATTTTCCATTCTTATCTTTTATGAGGCCATTGGCTAGCTTATATTTCCCTGTTAGCTTCTTTCTGTAGTTGTACAGGTCCCTCAAATTTCCTTTCGCTGCAGCTTCCTCTGCTTCCCTTGCCAACTCTTCAGTATACTTCCTCTTGTCTCTTTTGATGTTTCTTCTTACTTCTATTTTCTTTGTTTTGCTTCTCATGAACACTGTCATGAGCCTTGGCTTTGGAAGCTACTGGTTTTTGCCATTCTGTTTTAAATCTGCTTTCCTTTCTGTCTTTTTCCAGTCTTCTATCTTGCTAATGGTTTCTGTTATTACATATATGCTTTGTGCTGATGTTCTCTTTTTCTCATTACTTCTTCGTATGTCTCGTTCCATATATTTTTTAACTTGTTGCCAGTGGTCTTCCATATCTGTTTCATCATCCTACTGTTGGAGTAACTAGGTATTTGTTTGATGCTGTGATTAATAGTTTTTCTCTGAGGGTGCAGTAATTCCATTCTTTCTTTGTCTTTCCAGAGAGCTCCGGGAACTGCACGGGACAACTAGGAGACACGTAAAGACCGTCGCAGCTGTGGCCTCTTGTCATGAATCAAAACATCGATGTGCTTGCAGGGTTATTTTTTGTAGCAGTTATTATTTTATCATAAATAAGCTCTCATTGCAGTTTTTTACCGTTCTTGCTTCATAAAATGGGGTGCCGTTTCCCAGCGATTCCATTGTCTTTCATCTCACATCACTTCGACGAGAATAAATTAACTATAGGCTGACAGATTCAGAAATGTATAATAAATAGAAGAAGTTGAAAACAATAAAATGAAATACAGTGCTAATGTATGGGAATATCTAGTGGTGAAAACAAAAATACAAACACAATATATCACGGAAGGAAAAAAAAAAAAATTAAAATTGATTAGCTGCGATCTGGCGGAACGACCTGTTGCCTCAGATGTAGTACACATTTTAAAAGAATTGTGTTTGTATCTAGACAAAGTGATAATAAAAATGATAAGTGTTGTAAATATTCTTAGTAAGTGCAATGCACATAAAACAAGGTAACACTTATGTATTATACGGCTTGTTTCATGTTAATCCGGCAAAATAAATACGGGTTTTAAATTGTGTAGTAAGGTGACTACAGCCGTTTCTTTTCGTCCTATACTGTCTTATCCTTGTCGAAACGAATTTAACACGATTCCGGTCCATCAAAGAACTTAGATTAACAGCAATAAAAATGCGTTCTAGATTAAAAGATCTGTAGTACAATGGGTATGAAAATCAAGTTCCTTACACTGCTTACAAGGGCAGTGAAGATGTATAAATATTTATGCAGAGAAGCTAAGCGTGGTAAACTGCATCGGAGTCTCTCAAATCCTGAAAAGAGAACTATTCACGCTTTGGGTTTAAGTAAACGCTCATTTCATCAATTACTCAAAGCTAGTGGAATTTTCAGTTCAATCAATACCAGGACGCAAGGAAGAAAGGAAGTAGTAGATAGTTTTGACAGGGATTTGATTAGAAGAGAGATTTGTAGAATGTTCACTTCCAAAGAAACTGTGACACTAAGAAAACTGAAAATTCGGCTGAGAACACACAATGACATTGATGTGTTGAAATCAACATTATGGAGAACTGTTAGAAGCATTGCCTTTACGTTTAGGAAGTACGCTAGTGGAAGAAACGTCATCTGCGAGAAGCCGCACTTAGTATCTATGATAAGTAAATATTTACGTGAAGTACGGGAAATGCGTAATAAAGATTATGATATTGTGTATTTGGATGAAACTTGGATCAATGCACACTAAAAAGTTAGTTGCTTATCCTTTACAGGACGTGGCAATCAACCCCAGCTTTTATTGGCTGTTTGTGATTTTTCTAGGCAATTTTTACGTTCAGTAGTTTGCCATTGCTTTCTGAACGGTACGGCGCTTATACCATTGTTAAAAATCCACACAAAGCGATCTGCCACCAAACCGCCTGCAGCAGGTTTCGAACCTGGTATATCTGGATTATGAAACTGCGTTCCTATCCATTAGGCCACAGACGCCGACACTACACAAGTGAAAAGGAATGGCATTTATCAAATGGAATGATTAAAAGATGTGTACCCAGTGGAAAAGGACAACGTCTGATAATGGCACATGCAGGCAGCAGACATAATGGGCTAGTGAAAATGCTGAACTTATTTTCACTTCCATTTATACAGACAACCGGGAACTATCATACCGAGATGAACGGTAACATATTTAGAGAGTGGATTGAAAATACTCTTCTTCCGTCCCTAGACAGACCATCCTGTCTGATAATGGACAACGCATCATACCGCAACGCTGTGGCAGAAGAAGACAAAATCCCGACATCTTCGAGTACAAAAGATGCTATGAAGATTTGGCTTAGAAAAGAAGACATTCCATTTAACGAGGGGTTTCTGAAACCTGAATTACTGTCCCTTGTTAAGAAATCACAAAAGACTAAGATGTTCCATATAGACAATTTGATTCAACAGCATGGTCATATGTGTTTGAGACTGCCACCTTATCATTCACATTTAAACCCAATTGAACTCGTTTGGGCAAAAGTTAAAGGACAGGTCGCAGCTGAAAATAAACTTTCAAACTATGCAATATGAAAGAACTAACATATGCCGCCCTCTCGCAGATAGACAAAGATTATTGGTGTAAATGTGAAGACCATGTCTTAAAAGAGGAAAATAACTATTGGAAAAAAAGATGGACTGTCGTTCGTTCAGCCGAGAATAGTCATCAATATGTTCGACTCGTCTGACTCAGAATAAGTGTGTAAATACCTTATATGTTTCTCCTCCATCTATGTGTATATGTAAACCAATTCATATCCTTTTTATCTCCACGATTTCACTACTATTTTTAACATACACAGTACTTTCACCTCTTCATGCATCCATTCACGTTTTAGTATAAAAAGTAACATTTACAACGATTAGGCGTTATTATTCTCTCAAATATTTCGAAGAAATAAAAAGGGACCTCACGTAGTAATCAGTTAACAAACCCCTCTAACATTCGAATTGTATAGACGCCTATGCCGAAAATATGCAACTTCCGTCATTTACGGTAAATTATTTTCTTCCAGGACCCAATAATTACTTCGTTAAAAAAGATCAAAGGAATTAGCCGTTGCAAGAAAAGAACAGTACCTGCAACAGTGAATTTTATAAAAACTTTGGGACATTGAAAATATAAGACCACATGCAAAAAATCATGTTTATCAGTGCAAGGAATATGGAGATATTTGAAGTCAATCGTCAACCGATCTTTTTGAAACGCACTATAGACATAAACGTGAGTTAGACATAAACGTGAGTTAGACATAAACGTTATTTAAACATAAACGTCAGTTTGACATAACGTGATTTAGACATAAACGTCAGTTAGGCATACACGTGATTTAGACATAAACGTCAGTTAGACACAAACGTGAGTTAGACATAAACGTGGACGGGATAAAATAAAAGATATGACAAAGAAACCTGTCTTCGGATGGCACAGGACACGAAGGCTTGACGTGTATTTATTTATATGGCTCGGGCCCCACATGGAGCTAAATGATAATGAAAACGAAATGGTATGGAAATATCATCATCATCATCATCATCAAAACTGTTCAGATTCCCAAGGAGCATTATCCTTTTACAAATGTATGCCACGTCGTCCAGTCCTGGGCCCGTTGCTTAAGATCTTTCCATGTCTTCTTCCACCCCTTTGTCCTAATATTGTACTAAACCTATCACAAGAACCAATACAATTCCTTAGATGGGGAAAGGAAGTATAACACAAGAATAGGTGTAATTCCCTAGATGTGACTAAAATCTAAAACAAAAATCGACACAATTCCATAGATAGGACAACAATCTAATACAGGAATCAACACTATTCCTTACATTGGGCTAAAATGTAACACAAGAATCAGCACAGTTTCTTAGATTGGACTAAATGATAACATAAGAATGGGTATAATTCCCCAGATTGGACTAAAATGTAGCACAAGAATCAACACAATTCTTTAGATTGAACAAAAATCTAACACAAGAATCCTTAAATTTGACTAACCATTAACACAAGAATTAACACAACTTCTTCGACTGGACTAACCATTAACACAAGAATTAACATAACTTCTTTGACTGGATTAACCATTAACACAAGAATTAACACAACTTCTTTGACTGGACTAACATTTAACACATGAATCAACACTATTTCTTAGACTGTATTCATGATTTGGAAATCATCTAAAATATGTCTTACAGCCGAATATACAACACACATATCCCAAATACTTCTTATACACATCACAACATTGAAGTGTACTTACGTTAGAAGAGATAGTGAGACTTAAAGTCATGGAAAAAAAACGTGATAATACGAAGACCTGTTGAGTTAGCAGTTATTTTGACCGTAACATCTGAACATCTTCTTAATAGTACCGTTATATTTTAACGGGATACGCCCTTCAAGAATTCACTTCTGGAATATTCACCGCCAGGGCTGTAAGAATAATGTTATGAATGAAAGAAAAGAAAGAGGAAAGAAGAAACAGATTATGAACAAAATAAAAAAGTTACTATTTGTAACACTCATTCAACCAATACCCTTTAGCTCCCCAAGGGGACATAGGCCTTCAACAAACACATGCCAAATCCTCCTGTCACGTGCCATCCGCGCAAGTTATTTCCATGTTTTCCTCATCATTTTTTCACTTTGTAGTGGTTTTTGATGTTATTGTATGGTTGCTATGTTACCTAGTGTACTGGATGAGGTTAGCTGTGAAGACTCCTGAAGATAAAAGTTTATGTGAGTTACAGAATGCCTTTCTGCTACCACTTACGACCTCAAACAGACTTATTCTACTATTATGTTAGATACGTTTAATGTCTAGGGTAATGAACTGTGATGTGTAGGTAATTGAATACACAGACACACACATTTAAACACTAAGTCTAATAATAATAATAAGCTCTATGATCAAATTAACTAACACTGGCTTTAGAAGTTTAGATTTTACAATTTTTTGAATTTATTTAGTCCTGAACCAAATGTTTCTTCTGGTCAGGACGTATGAAACAATATGTATTTATCAACAAAAGTGCATATATATATTGAATAATCAAATGAAAATTTTATACATAAATATATTGTTACATTGGTTAATATTAATACTAACTACAGTGTCTTTGGAAAACTAGCACTGGATGGCTAGTCGGGGTGGTGTCATCATGCCCAATCTCTGTTTATAATGTTCATTGTCTTTTAAATATGGACTGAGTTATAGTGTTTATACAACAGGATTTTATTTCTTTATTTATTGTGGAAAAGTTTGATGAATCCACAGCAGGCCAGGTTTTCACTTATCTGGCCTGTGACGATGCAGTAAAGAATT
Organism: Oreohelix idahoensis; assembly: GCA_024509875.1. NCBI lineage: Eukaryota > Metazoa > Mollusca > Gastropoda > Stylommatophora > Oreohelicidae > Oreohelix > Oreohelix idahoensis. The sequence continues at coordinate 286,946 of JAMPIV010011646.1, forward strand.
CAAGTGGCCCACTCCTCACAATAGCTGGAGTAAAATGGTGGCTTCCAAATCATCCACTCATAGATCTCTTCACAAGCATCTGACACTAGTGTAGTGCCAGACCAGAAACTCTGAAACCAAAATTTGTGCCATGTGTCAACACACTGCCTACTGCACCAATTTTTACACATAACAACGAAAAAACATTACAAAGATCGGGTCAGATCTCTCTGACCAACTCAGCACATCTCACCCAGGTGTTATCAAACAGCACCAGTTTCCCATGACTGCATTGCATCCGAAATATGTTCAATAGTTTCCTCTTCCATCCAATAAGGTGGGTGATATGTTCCCACTGATCTCAAATATAGATCTGTCTTCCATAGTCTTAGATATGTTTTCCTATATTATTTGTTTGTCTCTAGGCCCTGGACTGCTGCTGGGGACCTAGAGTAAGCACTCACTTGTCGTAATCCTTTTGCAGGACATGGCAGTATCAATCACTCAAAATATTAAAATAAAAAAGGTAAATGCTTTTTCCCTTACCACAATTCAAAATTGAGAACACAGTTACGTAGTACTAGCAAAACTCAGCTGAGCTGCTGGCTAGATTAGGGCGTCCCACTGATAATATTTAATATTTCCTGGAAATCACACCTCTAGCATTAACGAACTGTGTAAATGGACAGTCTTCTACAAAATGGCACTAGCGGGCGTCTTTCTTTCTATAATATGAAAACTTCTGTCCAATCAGCGGACTTCCCCTCAACCTTTCAAATATTCAAACTACAAATGTCCAATTTCGGTCCAGTCTCAGTCTAGTGTGTAGTATTTTTCTGTCGGTCTGTCCGTCCCAACTTGGTTTTTCCCAAAATTACACTTGTTTTTGGACGAAACTACAAGAAAAAACTACACAAATTGTTGTCTCCCCCTACTTCTAAGATTCTATGCTAAGTTATTTTTAGCTACTATCCTCCTACCCTGCCCCTAGTCCACCTGCAGTTTGTTTTTATGCGTTCGGCTCAAGGACGCGTCAAAATGTAACTTTAGTGAAAATATGCACAAAAAACTGTCCGCTAGTCTGTATTGAACAATACAGTCTTTCGTCAATATCTTCCGTGTTATCTGTCCGTCTGTGTAATTAAAAGTATATTATTTCTCAGATTAAGATGGGCTATCAAACTTGCTCCTAAACTTATTATTAAGAAAAAACCTACTTTTTTCAAGGTTAGTTTTGAAATTTGTTTTTGAACCTTCGTGTACGGCGTTTGCCGCTATATTCAAACTAAAACGACTAATTACCGTAAAACGTCTAAGAAACGTCTGTTTCTAACAAGAGCTAAGGTCGTTTTTTGTCCATTTCTTACATTGTGTCAACTAGTGGCGTAATTTTTTCCTTAAAAACTACAAATTGCGTCTTTTAGACTTTAGATTCAAACACGTGTTCGGACCGTCATATTTTTTTTTCTTTTATCTCCGTTTCCACCCCGTCTAAAAGGATAGGTCGTTTAGTCTGCATGTTCTAACTAGTTAGTTTCACTGGCGCTAGAAAACGCTGGCGTGGGCGAGAATGTATCATCGTACCTTACCAATATTTTTATCCCTACATGTTATTTTACCTGTTATCTTTATAAATGGAGGAATTTTAACGTTGCATCACTGTAATTTCACCACACATCTCCCCACCTGAGAACATGCACTAAGGCAAGTTCCAAAACCAGTGATACACATAGATAAAATTAACTCCTCAAGCCTGCCAACTATTCTAATTTTGATCACAGGGGTGCCTACTGAGGAAATCTGCACCGACATTCTGTGACCCCGGGATATATTCAATATTAAACTGATATGGTTGCAACAATAGAGACCATCTTAACAATCTTGCATTTTCATGCTTGGCCTGAGATAAGAACACGAGAGGCTGGTGATCCGTCTGGACCACAAAAGTCCTACCATACAGATAGATTTGGAACTTTTTTATTGCCCAGATTAACGCTAAACATTCTTTTTCGCTTGTGGAATATCCTTGCTCCGCTTTGTTCAACTTGCGGCTTGCATAAGCGACTGGGTTCAGTTCCCCTGTTACGTACATTTATTACCTAAGGGGGTAGTCGTCGGTCCTGCCAAATGTACGCACCAGTTTTATGTAGTTATATTGTTTGAGCGTTCGAATGATTCGCGCACTGACGTGCACAAAGCAGTGAGTGTTGCTTTGGACGCACGTGTAACCTAGTTGAGTAGTTTGTGACGTCACGTTTTTGAAGTGGAAACATGGAACTGGCTTGTGTCCATGATAATAATTTTATATTTCGTATTCAATGGCATTTTTAAGGAAGCCATTTATTCTAGTGATCTGTATTGGTCTTCAGGTCGAAACCAATATCAGGAATGTCACGTGAGTTATCGTCCCACTTCTTATTTTAATGCTGTATGAAAAAAGGCCGCTCTAATACTAGTCTAGCGGGAATTAAGATGTTCCTAGAATGGATCTACAGAGTCGCTTGCCTTTAAGATTTGAATCGTAGACGGAGAATTCCTACGAGTAGAAGAAGTTATATTGTTTACCTTATGCACATGTTTTATATGCCGTACATGCTTCAATGCCAAAGTCGTGGCTTGGATGTAAAGAGAGGTTAGCCAACTGAAAGCCTTTACTGTTAGGATTATCGTATATGACTTTGTGTGAAAATTATATGATGTACAACGCTATGTATGAAGAACGTCTGGGAATTTTTAACAAAATGTAATATGGAAGATTTCAGCCCAGAGTATGTATACGTTACCATGATAGACGTCCTTGAAAGAAGGTCAACGGTCGTGACTGAGAAGGATATTATACGGTAACAGTTTTGTAATCCTTAGTCTATGGACAGAGGTCTTTACTAGAAGAGAATCTTCAGGAACTTTAGCAGCAATAATTAATATGTTGTCGTGTGATCTTTGCGCCTGTGACGATGTCCGTCTTGTCCACTTCGTGTCCTGGTGAATAAAATCTATGTAAATTTACCAACGACTCGTGTGATGCCAATACTTGACCAGTTCACACAATTCAAGATACATTGTTGGTTTTTCGTTTGAAAGACATTGTTGACATTTATTCCATTGTAACCATTCGCGTTTCTATTCATCACTATGAAAACGACACCAACAATAACTGGTAGGCCAGTGCGGTCTGGAAGTAATTTCAGGAACGTACCCATCCAATTGATCGTTTGAAAAGAAGAATGTTTACTTTCAAGGCGACATCATCTCAATTTGGATCCTAGCGGAATATGAATCATAATCAACTCAAATGCTCAAGGTCTTCAATCAACCTCCACGTCAAGTTTCACAGTGACTGATTACTTGGAGATCATCTCTTCATCATTATTACGTGCGAGCTAGTTTGATATACGCAGAGCGAAGTATTGCATCCTCTTACGTACATACACGGGGACAAGGCACTTTGATTTTTACCTGCACGCGAGCTAAGTATAACTTGTATCCGTTATACCCTTTATTACTATTAGCTGTGCCTTAATTGATTATGTCTACTTATATATTTTCTATGTTATGTGTTATGTTTTGTGTATTCTTTGCGGGAGGTTGGGAGGTAGATCTGACGAACGAGATCCATCTCGAAGTCAATTCGGGCTCTTCGTCAGACGTTCTGTAGGACATTATTTTGCAGACTTCCCGCAGTGGAATGTTCCTACGCGTGAGCGTAGAAGGATTCTAGGTCCACTGTGTCTGGTGGTCTGTGACACCTGTCTGTTTTAGCTGTAGTGTCACGTTTAATTGTTGTTTTTGGTAGCTATTTTTACTTGTGCCTTAGTTTCATAATGTTACATTTAATAATATAAATCGTGCAACCCTTAGACAATATTTCCATTAAGCAAGCAAAAAAGGCTTTTGCAAATACCTGCAGAAGAGGAGAAAGACAAATTCGCTTATGTCAGAATATAAGAATCAAGTCTCAAGAAATAGAAGCTGATCAGAGAAGGTTAGAAATCTTACGTTTGGAAAATTGAAATTTGAGTCAGATTCAAAAACGGATTGAGGTGGAGGAAACATGAGGAGAAGATGAAAGTTGAGGCAGATCAAAAACGGATTGAGGCTGAGGAACAAGCGAAGAAGGGGAAATTTATGGCTGAGGAAGAGGAGAAAAAAAATGAGATTAGCCGCTGAATTAGAAGAGAAACGATTTCAGCGAGAGGTCATAAAGAGAGCGGCAAAACTAGTCTGAAGAAAGACCTTAGAAAAAAATGGAAGAAAAAAGATTAATAGACAAGAAAAAAGAAATGGAAGTTAGTACAAAGGAAATGGAACAGAAACAAAAAGAAATAGCAAGAAAGGAGATTAATAGCTGAACAAAACACAAAACGACTTCAGATATTGAGATGGAAGAGAATGAAAAAAAACGACAGCATGAACTGAAATTAGCAGAGTCAGAATATGAGAGAATTAGGTTAACTCAGGAAGCTAATTCTCAGAGAACTTTTGAAAAGCACACTTCATCCAAGACAGGATCATTTTAAGGAAATTCACCTTAAATTACCAAAATTTAATCCCCGTCTGATGACGTAATATCTTCCTAGATAGGTTTGAGGCCACTTGTGGGTCTTATAACGTGGATAAAGCGCTATACTGTACATATTTATCCAGATTACTTACAGGGGATGCATTAGCAGTTTATCATACCACCAGCATTGGTGAGAAAAATGACTACAATGCTCTTAGAGCAGCACTTCTGCAAAAATTCCAAATGACAGAAAACGAATATCGTTTGAAATTTCACACATTACTCCCTCCATCTGCGAGAAATTTTAGTGATTTGCTGTCAAGGATACGACTAACATTAGAAAGATGGATCGAATTATCCAAAATTGAAAAGTCGTATGAAGGTCTCATTTGATTTACTGATGCGCGATAAGGTACTTTCGTCGGTTAAATCCTACATTTCTCGCATTTTTACACGAACGGAAACCTTTATCAATTGAAAAACTTAGAAGAACATGCAAAAAATTTTTTGCACTGCTCACCCAAACATGGATCTAAGTAACGCGCAGATTAAGAGAAATGAATTGCCTGTTGCTTTTGCAGCACAACAAAACAATTTTTCACGCAATCGTTCTTTTAGTGCTGATAGGTATGTCAATAAGGGAAAGAATTACAATTTTAACAATGATAACTTTTACAAAGGGAAGCAATTTCAACAATCTGCTCCATTTAATGTTTCTTGGAACCAAGCTCACAGATCGCGAGATTTTGGTAACAATTATTTTAAAAATAATCAAGGACATTATAATAAACAAAACTGGAGATCAAAATCTCAGGTCCGCAAAACAGACAATTTTTGGAAATAAACCATTTAACAAAACATCATAACGATCATTCTACAAATTATCGGGACTAATCCAAATTTTAACTCTAGCAGAAACGACAATTATGGCAATTTTAATGACAAAAATCACAATCGATCGCGCCGACGAAGATAGATCGTCGAATAATACAGGTAGACATTCTAATGTGCTTTTAATGATACACAGGCTAACATTGAACAGGGTAAAGTAGCTGAAACTCACAATGCTATGTCTTGTTCTCTAGATTGTGTTCCCAGGTGAAAGACTGCCCAGAATGCTCGACTCTTTTCCAGCCCTAAGGCGATCACGACGCTGCGATGTGCGGACATACCTTGCCTAGCCTACCTGCAGTCTGCAACATGGCCACTGCTGCGTCAGTACCCCAGGGACAGGGCTCTCTTAAGTTTCACAAGGTATGTGTTAATAATATTTCATGCTCTCTCCTATTTGACTCCGGTTGTACAACCATAGGTGTACGGACTTCGCTGATCAACCCCAGTTGTGCCACGGGCCGGGTTGTCAAATGTGTAACATTTGGTGGCACCATTGAAACATTTCCCACTGCTATTATTGACTTCATACACACCTTTTTTACAGGAAAGATCCAAGCATTGTCTTCTTCCGAATCCAATTGTGATAAAATACTTGGTCGCATACATGGTATTAAAGAGTGTACACCTCAGCAAATAGCTGAATGGGAAGAGCGACATATTCAAACTGCAAATGCAGTAGTGACTAGAGCGCAAGCTACTAATATGTCGCATGATACACCTATTGAACCTACAGTTCATACCACTTGTGATGATGATGCTCCTATTTCACGGGGGTTGTTTGCCACATTACAAAAAAATGATAATTCATATGAAAAAAAAATTTTTTCAGTATGTTAACAAAAAGAATACAAGCAACAAACTTGCAAAATTTAGACATGACTTTATACTTAAAAATGGGATTTTGGTTAGAGTATAACGGGAAAAGGATTCATCCTTATGTTCTCAAATTCTTGTCCCATCCTGTATGAGATCTCGGATATTACGGCATGCTCATGACTCGCAATGTGCGGGCCATATGGGTTTTTCGCGTACCAAATCCAGAGTGCTTTCGGCATTCTACTGGCCAGGCGTCCATAGAGATGTTACTCTCTATTGTCGGTCCTGTTTGATATGTCAAGAAGTTAAGGTACGGGGTCCATTTCATGCGGCTCCTATTCAAGCTGCGGACATCCCGATTAGACCATTTGATAAAATGGCCATTGACATTATTGGTCCAAAATGCTCCATCTGCTAGAGGGCTATACGCATATTCTTACGTGCATTGATATGTGCACTCGTTGGCCTGAGGCCATCCCCTCTCAAGAAACACTTCATCTGCCAGTGTAGCAGAGCATTGATGCTAATCTTCTCACGCCTTGGCCTCCCACGGAAAATCTTGTCGGATTCATGGGGTTCAGGTTTTCATTTCTGAAATCCATGTCTCAAGTGATGAAGACATTAGGTAATAGATAGATCTCTTAGTTCAATTAATATCATCCGATGTCAAATGGGTTAATTGAGCGTCTCAATAGGACACTCAAGCAGTTGTTGGGTAAGATGACTCAAGACCATCCCCAAGACTGGGATCGGGTCCTACCCGCTTGTCTCTATTGCGTATCGCGAGGTACAAAATCAATGAACGGGGTTTTTCTCCATTCCAACTTGTTTTTGGCATGCAACCACGCGGGTCCGATGGTCGTTAATCCAGACTTATTGGTTGATGAGAATATAGAAGAGGAAAACACAATCCCTCTTATGAGTATGTGATCTCTCTTAGAAGAAGACAAACTCATATAAGATGCTTGTAGACTAGCTACTGCATCATCCGGAACAATGCCAAAGAAAAAGCTCGTCTATTCTGCAAACAAGTATCAGAGTCTTTTCGCCAGCTCATACCTGGTGATGAAGCTTTTTGTATTACTCCCTGCGCATAACAATCGTCCTTTTAATTACCTGGAGAGGTCCTTTCAGGGTGGTCACATCTCAAGAATATCCGATGTCGACTACATCGTTGACCGTTAATGGTAAACATAAAACCTTCCACATTAAACATGTTGAAGAAGTATTACTCACGTCCTGATTATCTACAATCATGTGTTCCAAGCCAACTGACGATCCTACAGCCCACCTATTCAACATACACTATTCTAGTTTGTCGTACATCCAAGAAGGAGGAATCTTCTTTCCGATGATGTCACGATCCAACCAATACCCGTTGTACCACTCCCCATTCCATGAGAAATGGAATGATATTAATACAATCTCATCTACACTCTTACTGATGATCCCAACTCAGGCAAGGTCACTAATACTACCCTTACACACCCTGTATGAGGATGTCCCCATCCGCCGCGACATCCCAGGTCACACTCCCGTCAGTACCATAACCAACATGACACCTTCCAATTCTGACTGGACGGATACACCCCGATTCGAGTTCGCCCATATCCTATTCCTTTACAACTTTCGTGATACTAGGTGATAGTAAAAGGATTGGATGAAATCGCACCTTCAATTAAATATAAATGAACCATCTTTCTCCATCACCACACATTCGCTCCTCTTCTATGGTAATCACTAATCGGAAGAAGGACAACAATATACGCCCCTATTTGCGTAGATATACAGTGAAGCCACACACAGTTTACAAAAATCTCCTTCGACTGCGGAACCATTACCTCTTTTAGACCACCGCTCTAAATTAGAGAAATTATCTCACCCATGGCTAACATTCTTTACGAAATACAACACATGACCCTTCAAGCTAGCCATTCTGCAAGTGCACTCCCTAAACCCGAAACGCAAATATCCATTTTCACTCGTCTTCCGCCCTCCGGACCAAGTTTGCCGATCGGGGTCTTTTATCTACAAATACAAATTTCGTTGCCATTTCGGGTTAATCAACCGCCCCAGACTCCCTTTGCGCCACCCCCAACTATCAGACAAGTACCCGTCACTACTTCCTTCTCCCACCGCCCCCCTAAGCTCCAATTACCATATATACAAGCACCCAGACCCCACTACCCCTTTTCAAACTAACACTCACCACCCGCCTCTTTTATCCCTTTTCTTTTACACTAGCCCATCAGGTCAAAATCTTTTACTTTTTTATACTAAACCTCCCTATCCCATTTAGCCTATAACTGATGCTGTTCATCCCCTCTACATTACATTAAAGGGGGGGGCGGGCCGTATGGGGGTCCAGAGAGTGCTCTTATAGTCGGTCTTTTCAATGAACAATATTCATTCTTATGGAAGCCACCGTATTTATATGTGTCCGGTTACACCTCCATTTAAACCGATAGACATGATTTAAACCCCTCTCCTAAACACACTCTATACGGCGGGGTCCTTCTAAGATAATCCTTATAAAACAAGGACTTGAAAAATCAGCACCTCAAACCCCCCCCCCCCCCACCAAATACAAGTGACCTCCGCTCATAGCCGCCAATCATGACCCACCCCGTCCCCTACTAGCGAATTCATCCCGCAATTAAACATACCACCCCGTGCACCAACACCATCAGAGGATAAATAAACCTTTACCGTACGACACCGTCAAAAACCTGACAGACCCTAAAACGAGACCCTCCGCTAGTAAACAATCCACACCAAAATAAAACGGTTAGTCAACATCCCTAAAATAACAACAATACAAAGGTTATATATACCCAAATAACTGTACCTTGGTTTTTACAAGGTTAGCCCTAACAAAGATCCCTCAACCCTGGTGTACGTGTATTTTTGCATTGATCGCTATATCGAGGGTCTATACCATACGCTAAGTTGCTTGTTGAGCACTAAAAACACCCCCCTGCAAAAAATCCAAACGGAACCACATAAACATATTATTATTTCCACCATATTTCCTCCATCATTAATATAAAACGATTTATTTCCCCAAACAAATTACTGTAAAGGTATACTACCTGAGAGTGAAAAGCTGTATGTCCGGGTGTTGTGGGTATTCTCACCAGTAGTATACTCCTATGCTCTTTGGATGGAGACCCGCACTATAATACTTCAACTAAAACTGCCATACACCTTGAACTGGTCTTTCATTTAGATTAAACCCCCCCCCTAAGACAGTTGAATCCCCGCAACCTCAACTATTGTACTGTACTGTCCTTTTTAAAAACAATTCGTTCCATTTGCTCAAACCCCATTAAGTTTATTACCGCCCTGCCCCCCACCGGCCAAATATCCTCACATGCCCAGTCACTAAATTCGCCCCCACCCCCCCCCAAATTGCCCCCCACTAAGGAACATGATAACAGTATACATACAAAATAACCCTGATGACATACAACATAAAACCTCCATAACTTACCACCCCCTCCCCCACTCGTCATCTCACTCCCCAGAGGGAAGAATAAACCCCCCAGGTGCCTAATGATCCCCATCGCCAGTATACCCTAGTGACAACAGATCACCACTCCAAATAAGAAAGGACTACAATGGGGAAAGGCAAAAGATGTAAACCCCCCAGAAAAATTGGAGAATTCCCCCCCCCGACTCTCACGCCCAAAAAACCAAAGAAAACCCATTCACAAAAAACACCCCGCAATTACAAGAAAAAACCTTTCTCCCGGCCCCCCTCCCCTTTTATGCGCAATGTGCATACACCATCACAAACATCCCACCAAAAACATACTACCCCCCCACGAAATAAACACTCAAAATCCCACAACACATTTTCACCCTCCCCCAAATTTAGCCCTTTTTTGCCCTGTGTTTCCAGCCCTCCCATTTTTTTCCCTCGACCTACTACTTCGAACCCAACAACACATTCCCCCCACCCTTAAAAACTCAGGACCCGCCAGACCACTGCAGCCACCCCCCAGGATGTTCTTCGTTGGTCAGTGTGGTTGGCCACCAAGCATGGTATTCCCTATCAGTTTAGTGATTTCCTCACCACAGTACATACTCCAAAGAATAGACGCCATCCTCCAAAACAGAACAATCCCCCCACAATTCCACATCCCCACAATTATAAATTCCACACTCCCCCCTCCCCCCCTAAAATTCCACAACTATCATCCTTCCATCCAAACCTTCCCCCTTAACACCGCACTCTAACTTCAAACATCATAGAACATATACTGTCCATGGTTGCGCACATCACCCACTATAAACCCCGTGTTGGACTGACTCTGAGTTTAAACAAACCCCCACCCGAACTGACCACCCACCCCCCGAACAACTTCCCCCCCCTCCCAAACCCCCTACCCCCATCAAGCCACCCCCCCCCCCCAACACCCCCACACAACACCCCCCCCTATAAATCCCACCAAACACCATCACCCCATCCCCCACCCCCCTACAAACCACCCCCCCCCCACACCCCAAACCCCCATACGCGTCCCCCCCCCCCCCCATACCCATGGACCAAATATCAACCCTCACTCCCAACCTCAATACCAACCCCCCCCCCCATACCCCCCCAAACACCCCACAACCAAATCTAGTACAAAACACCCCCCAACCAACCGGACATCACCATCCCCACCCCCCACACCCCCTAGACGACCCACAACCATTGAACCCACCCCCCACCACCCCCACACTAAAACCATCCCCACCACCCCCCCCTACACCCATCCCCCAACCCCCCCCCACCCCCTACACACCCAACCCTCCCCCCTCCCCACCTCAACTAATACCCCTACACATTCCAGCCCCTACACCTGACTTCCCACCCCACCCCCCCCCCCCCCACACCCCCCTAAAATTCCCACCCCACATAACCCCCCCCATTTGATACGCTCAACCTAGACAAACCAAACCCCCATGCACCCCTAACTCCCAACCCACTCCCTCCCCTAAATCCCACATCCACCCCCCCCAAACTTATTTTTTCCCCCGTGACCCCCACTCCTACCCAAACAGTGGAATACTCTTCAACACACCATCCTCGTCCCCACCCCCCCCGCCCCTCCCCCGCCTTCAATACTCCACCCCTCGCACCTCACCCACCTATCCACCCTACTCCCCCAATTACCACCTCGCCCCCTCCTTACAACGCCAGCCAACCCATCCATCCTTCAATTTCAACATTACATCCCCTCACTCACAACATATCTCTCTCCCCCCCCCTACCCCGTATATCCAAAACCATTAAAATACCCAACAACCACCACACAATCAAACTCCACCCATTCCTCCCCCACCCCCCCCACCACAAACAAGTCCCCCACCATCCAACCCGTCCCCTCACTCCTATCCCCACCCCCATTACCCACCCCCCTCCTAACACGCCTTCCCCCACCCCCATATCCCCCACCCTCATAGTATCACTTTATACTCCCCACCCTCCCCACCGACCCTTCAACCCTCCTCATCCCACCACCCAAAACCCCCCACCCAACTATTCGTTCACACTACCCCAACACAAACCCAAAGCCGTTCCCCCCCCAAACTAACACTATCCCCCACCCATACCTGCTGCAACGCCCCATACAGACCCCCCCTCACTCTCACTGCCCCCCGCCCATAACCCCCCCCCTCACCACACATTCCCCTAACACTCTCTTCCCCATCGCCCATACCCCCTCCCCCTTATACCCATTCAAAATCAACTCCTAACCCTCCCTGCAACCCCAATCATACCTCGAATAACCTCCCCACTAACACACCCCAACACAACCCCACCTACCGTATCCACCTCCCATACCCTCTATTGCAACCCACACCTTCCCCCCCCATGCTATCACAATCCACCCCCAACCCATCCCCCCCCCCCCCCAACACCCCTCCCCCAAACCTCCCCACCCCCACCCCCCCCAAAACCCACCCCACCACAAACATCCCCCACTACACCTAAATCATTATCTTAACATCGGGGCTCACCCATCCGGCACGCACTCATACATACAATTAAATCCTCTACACTTTAAAACTAACCCATCCGACCTACCCCAAACCCTAAACCTCAAATCCCCCAACCACCTATTTTACCTTCCCTTCTATCTACACAAAAATCCCCCACCGCACCCCTACTTCCCAAGCTCCAACCTCACTTTCTATACATATTACATTACATACCCCCCTAACTAAACCACATAAAACACACTATTAACATTATATAATAACACCATCACCCCACCTCCTTCCTACAATCTCAGACACACCAACCATCTCTCTCCCCCATCACATACATCCAACCCACCAAAACCCTTAACCTAATAAAATACAACCTAACCCCTTAACAATTATTCTTCCCTTATCCAAAGAACCCCCACTCTATATCGACCTTCCAATACTTCCACCTCTACAATAATACCCCAAGTAAAATACATTTACTACACCCCAAAATACATTCCAAATTCTACAAATCTATAATCCAAAAAACATTCTTCCGTGTAATCGAACAAGGATTTATAACTATCATTGCTAACCAAACCTAAACATCCCACGATACACACCCTCCAATAACCTCCATCTTCACCCATTGATACAAAACCAATAAACCCCTCCGACTAACACATGGGGTTTACCCCTAACCACAACCGCTTATTCCTTAAATTAATTCCAATTACGCCACGAATAACCATATTTAATTCCACAAAAATTCCCCATCTATCCAACATCTTTTAATCAATTCCATAAAAACTTAAATCCATAACTCACAGTACATCGGATACTTAATCCCCATCTATACAAATGAAATGCGTCTGTCACGGGACATCAAGACCCACCACTTAAGATAACAATCACCAACGTAGGGAATCCAAATTTTTCACACATCCTACTCAATCAACAATAATTCCACTTTCACAAAACCCCACACCCCAAATCCAACCAATAACAATTCATTTTTCTATACCCAAATCCTACCTATCATATCCTACTCATTCAAACAAAATCTCCCAAATCACTATCACTCTCACAAGACCCCACAACAACCAACCTAATATAATTAAACCACCTCACTATAGAACACCACTCCCCACCAAGAATCGACAAACATTAATTTCATACGACTTCCCAAACCCCTATTCAACCACGAGACCAAACCAACATACTTCCAAAAACTAACCACCCCAATTTACCTTCACACTAACTCTCAAATATCACGCAACCACCCCATCCTCAAACCTACCAAACTTATATATAACTTTCAACCCTCCCCACAACCTCCTTTAACTTGTCCAACATTTTAACTACGAACCTAACTCGTATCCCCCACACCTACTATACTAACACTTCACATGTATTGTAATAGACCATAGTAAAACACCATTTAAACCAATACTAATACATTTACCAATACTATAAACCACCTAACCCTACTATCCCTATAACACGAGATAACACACCTATTTATTATTCAGAACAAATATAAAGAACACAATCCTTGAATATTTGAGTTCTTTAAAAGTCGGGATAGCCCGCTACACTCTTTATATCATCCTTGTAACATGGTAATAAAATGTCATAACTTTAACCCCAACCCCACGCAACCCCCCTTTACCCTTATTATTATACCTGATTATTTACTTAAAACCCCACACACATCACCCCAACTGAAAATGTTCACCCACCAACACCCACAACACAAACTTAACCCAACACAACACTCTCACACATTTCAACAAACAGCACAAAACACTAAATGTTACTAGTTGTCTACTAGTGTTCCAACAGAACCCACTTCACACATCGAATTTTATTTCATCAATATTGGGTGCTTTAAACAATCACCTGAACCCCCTTCTCCAAATAAACCTCCACAAATATAAAGGACCAACATACAAATTCTTCAGAACTTAAAGAACACAAAACATATAATATATTCACATACATCACACCCAGAACTACCAATTCCCACCCATGCGTTGTACCAGGAAACCATTTAAAATAACAGAGAAACCCCTCCCCCTGCAAAAACCCCCCCCCCAACCCCCATTGTTGATCACTGACAACGGGGGTTGCTCAATGTCACTACCATCCCTCCCAGTATGGCGACGTCTCCTACTTTATGTTTCTTTTTTTTGCAGCATTACCAACGTCGAACGAACATGACAACCTTCTAACACCATTCACAAACAAAAAATCGCACTGTAACCGTCCGGAAAAACCAACTGTTCATCAACCGATCCAATACCAATAGAACCTCAAAACAACTTGTATTTACACCACGGCGGGCAAGACACAACACTTCCCCACATTTGGTACTACACCACTCGGTAATAAACCCACATCTTTACACTTCACACTAATAAGATATCCACGACATCACCCTCATACATACGCATCCTCCCCAATGGCACATTGTCTCCAACCATAAAAAAACATCCCAAATATTTCAGAAGCTCCAACAACACACACGAAACCCTCTGTATCCTCCCCTCGAACTAATTCCCTACTAATGTTCTCGGTCAACCTGGCCCACTTTGCTACTGGTTTAGTCCCTGAAAATCAATTCCAAGATGTGTACATGTTACAAAATAAAAATAATACGACAAGCGTGTGCACATCATTAGGCCACATGCGCCTGGCCACCCCAGAAAAAGTTCCTCTAGTATTTGGAGTTAAGATCTTGGTGTGAGATTAAGTCTTTATACCCAGTACACTTCCTACTGACACCCTGGCCTTATAACAACGTATATTGTCACTAATCCCTCCCTCACGCCCCGTCCTGACTAAATTCGGCATCCACTATCTCCATCCTTTGTTCACCAATGCCCTATGCAACAATTCACCAATCATAAGCTTAATAAATTTAGAATCCTGTTAATACCCCCCCCCCCTTTCGCGCCTTCTCCATTCTCAGCTAGTCTTCTCTCTCTGCGTCATCTGAACTTCAAGCCCAAAAAAAAAAAACACCCATACAACCGCATCACTTCCACAACCCGAAAAAACATACTCCAGTCGTGAAACCTAGAACACACAAACTCGTTCAAAAATCCACAAAGATTCACCTCAGAACAACCCCGATATAACCCGCAAAACCAAAAAATCTTTACCCTTGCCACAACCCACCTTCCCCCCATAATCAAAACAAACTATAAGAAATACAACAGCTCCATCAAACCCCTTCACCACCATTCAGTAAATCACTTAGCTAACAACCCCTAACCCCCTAAATTCACCCTCTTCCCTCCGGCCCAAACCTCCCAGACCCCCACACCCTGTAAAGTGATCTTTACCCCATCTAGGTTTTCATCGTTCCCATTAGCTCAAACAGGGTCCCTGCCCCCAAAAGTTAAATCTCCCACCCATCTCATTACCTCGGCAATCCCAGTAATCTAGCCCAATGCATCAATCACCCCAAAAATAACTAAGGACCCCTCCCCTTCAAATACCTAGTTATCCTCAAATCACCCCCATTCACTAACCTTAGCGCCAAACATCATAATCCCAATAAATTTTTTTCGCCTCATAATTCCCTAAGTATTCTATAGCAAATAAAAAATATTACCCCCCACAAAGCCCATTTTGACATTAACGTCCCTGGGTAGTTCGACATACGTTAGTCCCGGACTAACCCCCCCATTGATGGCAATGCAAATAGTCCCCTTGACATAATGGCCCCCCCCCTCCCCAACCCCTGAGCCCGAAATAGTAACCAATTTCATAGTTTCTATTTTCATCACGTTCAAGCAGGGTCCAAACAAAACCCACAAGATACACAATTCCCTTTAGATATCCGGTTCAATTATATTTCTTTTCGCACACATCTTGTATTCAACCGTCAGTCCCTAACGATTGGATGCTCCTAATAAAAACAAACACACAAACCTTCCTGGTCTTGTTCTTACAAGCTTTTATTCCAATACAGTTGCATATAGTGGAATAAATTAAACCACTGGGGTCGGGTTAATTTCATAAATGCATCATACGCTGCGCTAAAAAATCACTATGGAATCGACTTGAATAATGCACAAGTGGCTTACGCTGCACTGGTAACGCATTTTCTAAATCTAACTCTAAAAACGCAGTCCTTAATGAAATATAAATCGTACTAATACAATCCATAATTAAAATACGACGCACACAGCTTTCACCTGGATCAATCCTCTTTTTCCTTTTTTGCTTTCTCAAATCTGGGGGGGGGGCTTTCTACATCTAATTATTTTCTCCCCTCCCCCTCCCGCACAGGACACCCCTTTAGCATTCAGTAGGAAAAAAAAGAAATGGTCCACGTTATTCATCCTAGACCTAATAATCAATAACTTTTCTGCGCTTCGCAGAGACCCACCAAACAATCCATGGATCCCTCTTTCCCCCACAAACCTTCCCCAGTCCACCATCAACTCCCACCCTATCCCACAGGAATTAACGGTGAGATTTACAGAACTACGGAATTTTTTAAGGGAGGGGAATTTACATTTAATTTTTTTTCTTTTAACCAAAACTTAAAAACTTTATACTACGGATTTTCTTTTTAACTTTCCAAGAGGAAGTATTAACAAACTTATTAAATTTTTTTCTTCACAGGGGATTCTTTTAGACACAGGGGGCGATAAACAGAAAATCGGCTTTTAGGTAGGCTTTAATGCACTGTCGATCCTTTAGATTAGACACAACCCACAGAACTCCCCACCAATCCAACCCAGGGGTGGTTGCAGATTAAGGGGACAGCTTTATCGTTCAAGTCACACACACTTTAGGAGAGGGAACTCAAGTTTTTTCTTCAGTTTTTTCTTTTTTTTTTTTTTCTTTTTTTTTTCTTCTCTCTCCCTTCCTTTCTCTTCTCAACACGGATAAGCACAAAAACCACTTCCAGGGAAGGGAGAAGACCCCAGGGCTAAAAAGGAGGGGAAGGGGAGACTTAGTAGATTGGGGGCTGTCGACAAGGAGGAGGTACTGGAATTTACGGGGGGGGGGGTTTGTCACGTTGGGCGTTTTACGTTTCGTCTCCCCTGGTCCCCCCTTGCGTGGCATTTGCTTCGACCCCCAACCCTCATTCATCAACCCCACCTAGTCAACCCAGACCGCCATCCTAACCAATAAACCCCCCATCACTCCCCCTAGCTCCATTATCCCAGCGTCCACTACCCTACCAGAAACATCTGCCTCCAATTGATAACCAATACCTACAAAAATCACCCACTAGAGAGCATACCCCCCCGTTCACTTACAAGCCCGTCCCTTTACGATTTCAAAAAAACCAGCCCCACCCCCCCCCCTATCTCATACCCAACACATTTCCTCAAGGAATGTGCCTTCAGTCCCCGCGTACATATCCACCCAACCCTCCCTCCCATCCTTCCGACTCAATTCAGTAAACGCGTTCCCTGTCCTTTACCCCCCCTACATTCTTTACCGATCCATCGGCTGCAAAGCTACCTTACCCTTGTGCTGAAGTAACACACCAATTGACGACAAATGGACAAGGGTAGTGTCTTATCCATAATCCTCGATAAGTATTACATCGACGAACATTTCCCCGCACAAACAAACCAAGGTAGTGTACCACCAAAAAAACGCTTCCTCCCACCAACCCAGAAAATTACTATAGTCCAGCCAAATGTAATCTGCCAGGTGATACCGTGCGCTTACCGACTATGTCCACTTCGCGGTTCGAGTATGCACAACACAACACCATTAACAAAACCCCCCCAACGACTCTCCCCTCCACAGTTAGCATTGTCCCAGCTACGCACTGTACCACCGAGCTATTTTCCCTATATTTCCCGGCCTAGACCCCCCCCCCTCCAACGCCTTCGAACACCCCAAAATTAAAAAAAAACTAAATCCCTCCCCAATAATAATCCGCCCTCAACAACTCCAAGACCCCCAACTGTCGTTATTACTAAACCAACCACATAATCCACACCCCAAATCCACCAACCCCAAGAGTGAGAAGATGCCAATTAGCAACCAAGCCGCCCCCCAGGCCGACAAAGCTTGCGGATCCTAGTACTCACCACCAATTCCTGAGTACAAATCAGTTAATTTGATGAAATAGCTTGCTAATGGTTAATTTTTTTACCCTTTAACTTCTTGTAAAATGGGCCATGTCCATTAAGCGCGACCAAACAATTTAAATCTGGATATCCCGTGCGAGTCAAGAACAGACAAGGGAGCACCTATAGAGTTAAAAATTATTTTAAGAGGTATATATAGGATAAAACACCCCAAAACGGACGAGGAACGACGGGGCAGACTGGACCCTCCACAACGCCCCCACGACAAAGAAAGAGGTTAAATAAAGATCTGGGTCTAGGTGTCACCTTCCACCACTCCACCCTCACCTGGCTCACTCACATCCTACTACACTACATCTTGTCACCATTCGCCTGCACACACCCTCCTATCCACTCACACACTAGCAATTAAAAAAAAATATAGATGGTTGATAAATAAAGAAAATAAAAACCCCTAAACAAATTTTTAACAGGGACAATAAAACTGCACAGGAAAACAGACAGAACTCCCCTCCAAACGACGCACACAAGCACTATTGTGCATCCACACCAACATAAAGAAGACTAGGTTGGGTCATATAAGTACGCAACTCTTCTACACGGTGCGCGCAAAATCGTAACAGATTTTCCTGCGGCTTCATTACTACTCGGAGTCATCTAAACAAGATAACCATCATCAGGAGAGGTTCGCAACAGTGAGGAACAAAATACGAAACCACAAGAAAACAACAACAGACGGCTCCCATACGCGCTCACGAGAAACCACCCCCAGAGACATAAGATATAAAACAAGAAGTCAACAAAAAACCCCGGTTCACCCACCCACCAACAATGCCTGCGGCA